>CANTAL010000280.1:0-269814 GCA_947650365.1 Chamaelirium japonicum
CCTCGAGTCATTGACTGATCTCGAATCCTGAAAGAAACTTCTCATACGAGGTTTGCTCGTTGTCTACTGAAACAAACTGTACTTTCATCTTCGGCTTCATATTCTTCCATGGGTCAAAAGATAGTTGTCTATTCTTGAATAATTTATCTTCCACAATGTGTGGCTATGCATAGAATGAGATCCAAAAGCTATCGCGAAAGGAACACCAGTTCAGTCATAAAAGCATCTTCATCTCGTCACATGAATGTCTAACCTGTTAGGTTTCTTTCTTTTTTTTCCCCTATAAACAGCATTTTAGGTTGATATGTAAATTGAACTTAGGCCATGTTAGTAGGTCGGGTGGCGGGTAATGGTTGTACACCACTATCTTGATGACCGGTAGGGTCAATACAATAGCTGACCGAAATTTGGAGAATCTGATTTGATCCAGTATATTTCCAGCACTTCTTCCATCAAATTAATGGACATTGGAGATTGATCATCATCATCATCTTCATAATAATTGTGCATCAAGTGAATCCCCTACACAGAGACCATCAAGTGAACTTTGCTTAACTATTATATAGACTAAGAGTATTTGGGATTTGATTATCATCTTCTTTTACTTTATGACTAAATGAGAGTATCAGTCATGATCCTTATGAATAATTGTTACTAGACTTCGAGGTTCGATCTTAGAAACAATATAGTGGGATTGGATAGCATTTTCACTAGGATCATCACATTGTCCTATTACATTTTGTGTCTGATTTACTTCTGTAAAGTCAGATAATATATTATTGATCTCATTTATTTCTATTCCAAAACCTGAAATTAAATACCATTCCCACTGAACAAGCCATTTGTTGCCAGATCTGTGATGAAGTCATTTATTTCTATTCGAATACATACCTCAGATCTGTGATGAAGTCATGTACCGGTACAACCTCATTGCTATCATAATGTTACCTACAAATCTAGGCTCTATACTTGCTCTAGAATTAATCTTTATGGCTTAGCAGCTTCTATCTCTGTTATTTAGTACTAGCATTATTCCTGCCTTATAGCCATTTGTTTGCCAGTAAAATCCGTCAACCTGATCACCTCACCACTAGCTTGTGACCGTTCATGTGATTTTTTCCTTCAATGTCATCTCTACTTATCCTATGGATTCAACACCTTGGTTACTCCTCTACTTGTTCTACTGAGTCCATTTTTTCTATACTACCTCTCTCAAGCTCTCCTCCAGTGGTTTCACCATTAGTTTGTGAAAGGTGTGGGTGTTAGAGAAAAACAAGTATGCCACATATTGTATTGTGTATGTTGTAGAGGTTATATGCACTCGTTTTAAGTGTTGCAGTTTCTTTCTAGAATGTTCATATATTATTTTTATCACCTTTTGGATACCTTCTTTTGTGTTATGGTATTAAGTTGGATGGAAAGTATTGCATTGGTACAACCGTGACATTTCATACAATGCTCTTCGCCCTAGTCAAAGAAGTGGAGTTGCACAAACTATCGATATAGATACTTCCCCAATGTTCTCATTTATATTTGTTATGGTTTTATCTTGTGAGTATTAGTACCATTTAAATTCATATATTGCTTTTGGAAGTGCTTGGTCATCATTATGCTGTGAATTTTAAGATGACCAAGGCTAACACTTGGTGTGTAATATGTCAAAGCTATGAATTTTATTCACTTTCTACTGTAATCTAGACGTCTTATATGACCTTTTATTTTGACACTATGATATATGTTATTATTCCTCTTCCTTCTGTGAATTATTTGCAGTTTGCTTGAAATTACAATGTTACCCTGATGATGAATGGTACTGCCCATATTGCAAAGATAATCTCGGCACCGGAACAAATTTTAGCGTTCTCTCTCCAAATGCTCTTAGACCAATAACCCTTCGCTTGAGACGCATATTAAAGGCTCCAACGGATGAACTTGGTGGATGTGTCCTTTGCAAGTAAGCTTCTAGATGTTCATTAGTTAATTCCATTGATTTGAAAGTACTTTCAATTTGTAGACTTGTTCAGTTATGTATTTCTGATGACTCCTGCTTGTAAAAGTGCATTTCATGTTATAATTATATTTTTATGATGTGAACTGCTTCAGGGGATATACTTTCAGCCGAGAAGAATTTAATGCCACACCTAAAGACTGCCAAGGAAAGGTAAGGCATTAGGATCCCTATGGGATGATATTTAACCGAGCTAAGTTGATTTTTCAATTCTGATATTCATTCATGATGCTGTTGGGGCCGTCTTGGTCAAGAACTTAGGAAGGTTGCCTTTTGATGGACAGCTTGTAAAAAGTGAAATATCTAGTAGACTGATAAGACTTTTTATGGATATTTTATGGTTTCATAATTTTTTTTATTTGCATTTACAACAACAATTGAATCAAATTGCATTGCCTAAACTCTTGTCCACTCTAAAATTAGGTGAATACAATGGCATCAAGTGATCCAACTACTCAGTCCCAAGGTACACAATCAACGAGTAGCACCATAAAGTTGCCTATCGAAATCCAACCTGACGGCGCCGTTGTGGGTAAAAATGCGAGTAAATGGAGTACATGTACTGGACACTTCATTCGATCTCATGTCCCTATTGATATCAAGGACTGGAGGCTAGTGCCAAAGAACTTCAAGGACGATGTTTGGAATGCTTTGATGGTAATGTTTACTTATTTGTAATGGAATAACATTAGCATTATTTGCTTGTTTCCTTATCATTTCATATGGTGCAATCTAACTAGACTACTTTTGATAGGGTGAATTCGAATTAAATATTATCCCAGAACTGGCTCGTCCTTTGTTGAAGAAGGCATTTTCCCAAAAGTTTAGGACAATGAAAGCGATATATCGGAAAGAATTTTTAAAAAATGTTGAAAGCTTAGAAGCAGCTATAACAACATGCCCATCCGGTATTGATCCGGGTCATTGGACAAATTTTGTCGCCCGTGAGGACAAGCGTGAAGTAAAAGAAGCGAATGCAAAAAACTCACAAAATAGACAGAAGAATACGGTCGGCCATACTCTTGGGCGGTCCTCTTATGCCCAAATTCATCATACTCTGGTGTGTATATACCCTATACAATAAAATTATAATGACAAAATATTTATAACTAATGTTAATTTTTTACACAGCAAAAAAAAGATCCTACAAAAAAAATTACACGTGTAGATGATTGGTAAAAAGGACATGAACGTACTGATGGGACTGTGTTGGAGAGTGCTCGTGAAAAATATGTGAGTATAACTACATTTTACTTTTGCATATACTTGTGAACTACTGTTACCAATACTCTTTCCTATGTGAAAATTACAGGAACTAGTAAAGGCTGCCGGAGAAAAAAGAAAAAATACAAGCACGAGCGGAGGTGGTAGTTCGAGTCTGCTAGACCTCGACTCGGATGAACTGACAGAGGTCTTTGGGGGGGATAAAATGGGAAAAATTCGTGCAGTCGGCTCCCATGCCTCTAAGAAGCAACTACAACATACTGTTGTTGCGACGGCAGTACTTGAACAATCAAAATCTACATCTTATGATGAGATGAAGGCTGATATTGTAGCTGAGGTCAAATGCACCCTAGCCAGATTTGAGGGTGTATTATCGGTGAGTTTGTTATTGCAACTATTCTTACATACAGTTAATACGATATATCTTATGTATATATATTTCTTATTCATTGCTTCACAGGTTGTGCTTAATCATGTAACTGGGACACCGAGTGCCCAATCACTGCCTGTGGTGACTACACCTAGAACTGAAGTTGGTTCCAATTCAGTTAGTCGAACAACACCGATTACACCTATAAATTTGGCTCCAATTTTGGAAACTTTGAATCGTCCTTCTGGGTCGTCTACCAATCCTAAGGTCATTTTATTGGATAGAGATGGTAGATCGGTGGCTAAGGGGTATGTTGTGACTGATCAAACTAGTGGAATTTGTCATGGTAGAAAAGTGGGACTCGGTGAAAAAAAGGTCTATGTCGAGGAAGTACTGGTTGGACAAGCTCTCATTTATGAAGGTCCCCAAGATGGCCATACTCTGATGCAAGGTTTAGTTGAAGGTGGTTTTTTAATTTGGCTTGAAGCCAGACTGCAAATACAGTAATTTGGAGGTATTTGTTTATTTTCAATAGCCCATTTTTTTTTCTTATAAAAGCATGTATCTTTTATCATTATTGTATATATAGGCTTTAGGGGCTTGATTATTATCTTTTCCTTCAAATTTATAACATAGTCATATCTCCGTTTACTTTTCACAATGACCACATATATTAGCTAGAAGTATTTGGTGTCTAATGTTTATTTTATAGCTATAAAACTAATTATAGTGAGTCCCATTTGCAGAACTCTACTAGTAGATGCTTGCAAAGGCTCTAGCCCATTATTTCGAGGCTAAATTATTGTTGCTAGATGTAACTGACTTTTCACTTAAGGTCGGTAGATACAACCATATTTCCCCATATTTTTTGTTTTTCCAGGCCTCTGATTCTAATGCATGTAGAGTTATCAATACACATACATGAGCAATTCATTCACCTGTTAGATACTGTCATTTATTCATTTCATGTTCCTTCATTTCAGGGGATTTGATGGCACCAATGACATGCCAAAGCTTCGTAGGAATGCTTATGTCTCAGCCGATATGAGTAGCCTCACACCGCAAGGCACTCCTGTAAATTCAGGTTAGTGCCTTTTGTATTTCCATTTAGTAATGCCATCTTTTTGGCTATTTTTTTGGATAAAAAAAGTAGATCATTGAAGGGCTTTGGACTATCTTCAAATGAGCTTATATTTATTAATTACTCCTTATGCTCCATGCTAAATGATCACATAAAATCTGTGCACTGAATATAAGTTGAATAACATAGAAATATCTGATTCATCATTGTATTTGGTCGACTTCATAAGATTATATTTGGCTTCTTTGCACTTTTAAGCAAATTAGCTAGGTATCTCACATACTAAGTATTGATAAAATAAGAGAAAGGAGGAATACGAACGAGGAATGCAACGTGACTTGTTTTTTTAGGATAGTTTGTACAGTTCTAATGGTGATGAGAGGAATATATCCCTAAATTGGCTACTAATGAACAGAGTTATTCCAAAAGAGTGAGTGAAGTCTAGTAGAGTATGTTGCTTGTGTTCTAGATATGTCAACTTTTAGTGAAAGTGAATCATGATATTTTAAAACAACATCAAGGGAAATGTTTGGGTAGGATATTGGCATCGGATACCCCAATACCCATACTCGAAACCCAATTTTTTAGTTGGCATTTTCCTAGCGAATTGCTTATGACCTATTGGTCTTCTATATTGATGCAAGAAGTGATAAGGCCAAGCATTTTTCAAATCCATTGTAAGCACAACAATTTCAATTCTATGTACTAGCTAGTAGTGTGTATGGTCAATTTGGAGACTTAAAGCTCTGAACTTGATTATGTACTTATCTCAGTTGTGGGTATATGGTGTGGTCAATTTGAAGATTATGATACTAATATTCACTCTTATTTTTTAAAATTGTAGGTTTGCTGCTGGTTTCCATGCTGGTGCAAGTGGTGGGGCTGCGGGCGGGATTTTGATGTTCAGAACACTTATTTGTTTCCTTGTTGCTCTATGTATATGGTGTCTGTCTCTCTGGTAGTCTGCGGCTACTATGTCTATGTGCTAGCTAGTAGTATGTATGGTCAATTTGGAGACTTAAAGCTCTGAACTTGATTATGTACTTATCTCAGTTGTGGGTATATGGTGTGGTGAATTTGGAGACATAAAACTCTGGATTTGATTCTATACTTGTCTCAGTTGTGGATACAATATAGCCTTGTATTTGTTTATTGTACCACTAGTTTTTGTTTATATAGCCTTGTATTTGTTTATTGTACCAATAGTATTTTATTAATGCTTCAATAGTTTTCTTAATAGCCAAGAGAATTATTAAAAAAATAATACATATTATTCGTAACGGATATAATTGTTAGATATTGATCGTTACTAAATTTTGTAACGGTTATAAGTGTTACAAATCGAATTAATATGTAAGGAGTTTTTCTTCTTAGATCTGTTACAGAATACATAAATCACGCTTATAACTGTTAGTAATGTTAGTAACAAATAATATCTAACATTTATATCCGTAAGATATGTACCGTTACTAATGTTTGTAACGATTATAAGTATTACGAATGAGGATGAATTTGGATTCTGAACATCCGTTACGAAAGAAACGTAACGCTTATAACCGTTACTAAAACTAATTTTGTCACACTTATAACTGTTACAAAATGTGTTACAAATATTTGTAACGCCGTATTCCTTACTGTTTTTTTGTGTTACTAAAATTTATTGTAACTATTATAAGCGTTGCAAAATCATGATTTTGGTGTAGTGAATAACATGTTATAAGAAGAGAGAAGAAGAGAGAAGAGAATGGAGAGATAAATAAAGAGAGAAGAGAGAAGAAGTCCTTCTCCAATTTATTCACCACGGGTATAGGTGTGTAGTAAGAAGGAATCTAAATTCCAAAATTTTACTTCTTAATAATATAATTAAATCTCTCTGTTCTTTTCTCTCTTCTTCTCTCTCTACTATGGAGTTTTAAAATTTAGATTTCTTTTTACTTCACACCTATACCCATGGCGAATAGACTAGAGCAGGACTTCTTTTCTCTTCTCTCTTCTCTCTTCGTTTATCTCTTTGTTCTTTTCTCTCTTTCTCCCATCTCACAACACATTATCGGCACGAACATATCAAGGCCAGCTGACCAGTCGTAAGAAAATAGTGAGAGAAACAAAGTCAAAAGTAAAGTTTTGGAATATAGATTCCTTCTTACTTCACACCTATACCCGTGGCGAATGGACTGGAGTAGGAGAAAAGAGAACAAAGAGATAAACGAAGAGAGAAAAGAGACAAGAAGAGAGAAGAGAACGAAGAAATAAACGAAGAGAGAAGAGAGAAGAAGTCCTGCTCCAGTCTATTCGCCACAGGTATATGTGTGAAGTAAGAAGGAATCTAAATTTCAAAACTCCACTTCTCTATAATATAATTAAATCTCTTTATTCTCTTCTCTTTTCACCCATGGATTATAAAAAATGAATACTGGTCGGCTCTAATTAGTTATTAAATAATTAATTAGTTATTTTAATTTAATTATTTTACTTCACATCTATACCCGTGGCCAATGGACTGGAGCATGACTTTTTATCTCTTCTCTCTTAGTTTATCTCTCCATTCTTTTCTTTTTTCTTCTCCCATCTCACAACATGTTATCAGCAGTATAGGTGTGAAGTAAGAAAGAATCTAAATTTGAAAACTCTAATTCTCAAAAATATAATTAAATCTCTTCGTTCTCGTCTCCTATGGATTAAGGTTTCCCATAGATTGCTTAGGCCCTAAGTAAGCTTACCCTATAAATAATTTATGACACCTTTTCGGTGACGTTTGATAGCTCCCTTTCTTCTATCTCACAATATATTATCAGCATAAATATATTGAGCCCAACCGACCAGTCAAAAGAAAAAGGGAAGAGAAATGAAGACAAAAGTGGAGTTTTGAAATTTATCTTCCTTCTTACTTCATACCTAAACCCGTGGCGAATGGACTCAAACATGACTTCTTCTCTCTTCTCTCTTCATTTCTCTCAGTTATCTTCTCTCTTCTTCTTTCTCTTCTGTCTTCGTTTCTCTCTATGTTTTCTTGTGAGTGGTCGGCTGGGCTCGACATGTTCGTGTTGATAACGTATTGTAATAAGAGAGAAGAAGAAAGAAGAGAACGGAGAGATAAATAAATTATTTAACGTCTGTGCTCGATATATTTGTACTGATAATGTATTGTAAGATAGGAGAAAGGGAGAGCCATCAAATATGTCATAACCTAAAGAGGTCGTATATTATTTATAGGGTAAGCTTACTTAGGGCCTAAGCAATGTATGGGAAATCCTAATCTATGGAAGAAATCCGACAGTGGATAATGAATAGAGCATGACTTCTTCTCTCTTCACTCTTTATTTATCTCTCCATTCACTTCTCTCTTCTTCTCTCTCTTCTATGGAGTTTTGGAATTTAGATTCCTTCTTACTTCATATTTATACCCATAGCTAATGAACTGGAGCAGGACTTCTTCTCTCTTGTTTATCTCTCTGTTATCTTCTCTCTTCTTCTCTCTTTTCTGTCTTCATTTATCTCTCTGTTTCTTGTGACTGGTTGGTTAGGCTCGATATGTTCGTTCTGATAATGTATTGTAAGATGGAAGAAAAAGAGGGCCGTCAAACGTGCCCTACCCTAAATGGGTCAAATAAATACTGAAAACTGGAGTTTTGGAATTTAGATTCCTTCTTACTTCACACCTATACCCGTGGTCAATGCAATGGAGCAGGTCTTCTCTCTTTATTTATCTCTCTGTTCTCTTCTCTTTTCTTCTCTCTTTTCTGTCTTAGTTTCCCTCTCTAGTTTTTGAGGACTAGTCGGTTGGGCTCGACATGTTTATACTGATAACATATTGTGAGAAGAGTGAAGAGAACGGAGAGATAAACGAAGAGAGAAGAGAGAAAGTCTTGCTCCAATCCATTCGCCACGGATATAGGTATAAAGTAAAAAGGAATCTAAATTCCAAAACTTTATTTCTCAATAATATAATTAAATATCTCCGTTCTCTTCTTGATCACTCTTATGGATTAGTATTTCCTATAGATTACTTAGGCCTTAAGTAAGCTTACCTTATAAATAATATACTACCCTTTTAGGGTGGGGCATATTTGACGGTTTTTTCTTTCTCCCATCTCACAACACTTTATCAGCACGAACATGTCAAGCCCAGCCGACCAGTCGCAAGAAAATGGAGAGAGAAACGAAGACAGAAGTAAAGTTTTGGAATTTAGATTACTTCTAACTTCATACCTATACCCGTGGCCAATGGACTGGAGCAGGACTTCTTCTCTCTTCTCTCTTCGTTTATCTCTCCGTTCTCTTCTCTCTTCTCCCATGGATTAGGATTTCTCATAGATTGTTTAGGCTCTAAGTATGCTTACCCTATAAATAATATACGACCCCTTTAGGGTGGGGCACATTTGACGGCTCTTTCTTTCTCACATTTTATAACATATTATCAGCACGAACATGTCGAGCCCAGCCGATCAGTCACAAGAAAACGGAGAGAGAAACAAAGACAAAAGTGGAGTGTTGGAATTTAGATTCCTTCTTACTCCACACCTATACCCGTGGCCAATGGACTGGAGTAGGACTCCTACTCTTTTCTCTCTTTATTTATCTCTCTATTCTCTTCTCTCTTCTTCTCTCCTTTTTGTGGAGTTTTGAAATTTAGATTCCTTCTTACTTCACACCTATACCCGTGGCTAATGTGGGTGTAAATTTTGGCCAGAAGCCTCACAAATAGCGGGACCCACCAGCCCTACCCTTGGGGTCCACAAAGACGACAGCAGGACCCACTAGCACTGCCTGTGGGATCTACAAAGATGACAGCGAGACCTACCAGCCCTGCTTGTGGGGTCCACAAAGACGACAGCGGGACCCACCAGACTCCAAGACTCCACATAACCAGTCAATCAAGTCGAGTCGAAGGGCTGATCGAACTTTAGTCTAGATTGTTGATTCGGATATTGTTTGTTAGTGCCTTTGAATTCAAACTTTGAATAAGAAGAGAGAGGAGATTGACACAAGATATGATATTAGAGTTTAGCCGAAACCTACATCTCCGTGCTATAAGGTGCAACCTAAATTCACTAACACTTTTCTCAAAATGACCTCAACAGGCCGAGTGTCACTGATCTCTTTGAAAAGAAGATCGAAGGGTTATGATGTGAAAGCTCTAGGTTTTTTGAAAGTCTGATTCAGAAATCAGAGATCCGATTTTTTCTAGTACACTCGTTGGGTCTGCTATTTATAGATTTTTCTTAAAGGGAAACCAGAGTAAAGGGTAGTTTTTATAGCTGTCGCCTAAATCCCGGCGGGGTTGATGGGTCCCGCCGTCATCTTGGTAGACTCCACAGGCAGGACTCGTGGGTCCCACCGTCATCTCGGTGGACCCCACAGGCAGGGCCGGTGGGTCCTGCTGTTACCTCGATGGACCCCACAGGCAAGGCTGGTGGGTCCCATCGTCGTCTCGATGGACCCCACAGGCAGGGCTGGTGGGTCCCACTATTTGTGAGGCTTTCGGCCAAAATTTGCACCCACAGCCAATGGACTGGAGCAAGACTTCTTCTCTCATCTCTATTTGTTTATCTCTTCATTCTCTTCTCTCTTCGGTCTTTATTTCTCTCTTTGTTTTCTTGTGACTGGTCAGTTGGGCTTGACATGTTCGTATTGATAACGTATTGTAAGATGGAAGAAAGTGAGAGCCGTCAAACATGCCCTACCCTAAACGGGCAGTATATTATTTATAAGGTAAGCTTACTTAGGGCCTAAGCAATCTATGGAAAACCCGAATCCATGGGTGAAGAGAGAAAAGAATGGAGAGATTTAATTATATTATTAAGAAGTGGAGTTTTGGAATTTGGATTCCTTCTTACTTCACACCTATACCCGTGGCTAATGGATTGGAGAAGGACTTTTTTCTCTTCTATCTTTGTTTATTTCTTCGTTCTCTTCTCTCTTATTTTCTCTTCTCTGTCTTCGTTTCTCTCTCCGTTTTCATACGACTGGTCAGCTGAGCTCCACATGTTCGTGCTGATAATGTGTTATGAGATAGGACAAAGGGAAAGTCGTCAAACATGTCCCACCCTAAAGGGGTCATATATTATTTATAGGGTAAGCTTACTTAGGGCATAAACAATGTATAAGAAACCCTAATCTATAGGAGAAGAGAAAAGAGAATGTAGAGATTTAATTAAATTATTAAGAAGTAGAGTTTTGGAATTTATATTCCTTCTTACTTCACACCTATACCCATGGCGAATGGACTAGAGCATGACTTCTTCTCTTTTCTCTTTTTGTTTATCTCTCTGTTCTATTCTTTCTTCTTACAACATGTTATCAGCATGAACATGTCGAACCCAGCCGACCAGCCACAAGAAAACAGAAAGATAAACGAAGAAAGAAGAGAGAAAAGAAAAGAGAAGAGAACGAAGAGAGAACAGAGAGATAAATGAAGAGGGAAGAAGCCCTCCTCTAGTCCATTGGCCACAGGTATAGGTGTGAAGTAAGAAGGAATCTAAATTCTAAAACTCTACTTCTTAATATTTATACGACCCCTTTTTGGTAGGGCACGTTTAATGACTCTATTTCTTTTATCTCACAACACGTTATCAGCACGAACATGTCTAGCCCACCAGACCAGTCGCAAGAAAACGAAGACAGAAGCATGACTTCTCTACTTCTTTCTTCTCTCTTTATTTATCTTTCCATTCTCTTCTTTCTTCTACTCTCTCTTCTGTGGAGTTTTAGAATTTAGATTCTTTCTTACTTCATACCTATACCCTTGGCCAATGGACTGGAGCATGACTTCTTCTCTCTTTTATCTTTATTTATCTCTTTATTCTCTTCTTTCTTCTTTTCTTTCTTCTATCTTCGTGCTGATAACGTGTTTTGAGATGGGAGAAATAGAGATCCGTCAAACATGCCGTACCCTAAAGGGGTCGTATAAATATTGAGAAGTGGAGATTTTGAATTTAGATTACTTCTTACTCCACAGCTAAACCCGTGGCCAATGCACTAGAGCGGAACTTCTTCTCTCTTCTCTCTTTGTTTATGTCTTTATTCTCTTTTCACTTCTCTCTCTTCTATCTTCACTTGTCTCTCTGTTTTCTTATGACTGGTCAGCTGGGCTCAACATATTCATGTTGATAACGTGTTATGAGAAGAGAGAATAAGAGAGAAGAGAATAGAGAGATAAATGAAGAGATCAGAGAGAAGAAATCCTGCTCCAAGTTATTTAACTAATATATGTTCATGAAGAAAACAGAGAGGGAAATGAGGACAGAAGAGAGAGAAGAAATGAGAAGAGAATAGAGAGATAAACAAAAAGAGAGAAGAGCGACGAAGTCCTACTCCAGTCCATTCGCTACAGATATAGGTGTGAAGTAAGAAGGAATCTAAATTACTAATCTGCACTTCTCAAAATTTATACGACCCCTTTAGGGTGGGGCACGTTTGACAGCTCTCTCTTTCTCCTATCACACAACACTTACCCTATAAATAATATAAGACCCCTTTAGGGTGAGGCACGTTAAATGGCTCTTTCTTTCTCCTATCTCACAAAACGTTATTAGCACGAACATATCGAGCCCAGCCGACCAGTAATAAGAAAACGGAGAGAGAAATGAAGACAAAAGAGAGAGAAGAAAAGAGAAGAGAATGGAGAGATAAACAAAAAGAGAAGAGAGAAGAAGTCATGCTCTAGTCTACTGGTCATGGGTATAGGTGTGAAGTAAGAAAGAATCTAAATTTCAAAACTCCACTTCTGTCTTCGTTTCTCTCTCCATTTTCTTACGATTAGTCGGCTGTGCTCCACATGTTCTTACTGATAATGTGTTGTGAAATGGGAGAAAGAGAGAGACGTTAAATGTACCCCACCCTAAAGGGGTCATATAAATATTGAGAAGTGGAGTTTTGGAATTTAGATTCCTTCTTACTTCACACCTATACCCATGGCCAATGGACCGGAGCAAGACTTCTTCTCTCTTCTCTCTTCGTTTATCTCTCCGTTCTCTTCTCTCTTCGTTTATTTCTCCGTTCTCTTCGCACTTCTTCTGTCTTCTCTCTTCGTTTATCTTTCCGTTCTCTTCTCTTTTATTCTCTCTCTTCCATCTTTGTTTCTCTCTCCGTTTTCTTGTGACTGGTCAGCTGGGCTCAATATGTTCGTGCTGATAACATATTTTCAGATAAGAGAAAGAGAGAGCCATCAAACATGCCCTACCCTAAAAAATGTCGTATATTATTTATAGGGTAAACTAACTTAGGGCCTAAGTAATCTATGGGAAAAAGAAACAAAGACAGAAGAGAGAAGAAAATAGAAGAAAACAGAAAGAGAAACGTTGATAGAAGAGAAAGAAGAAGAGAGAAGAGAACGGGGAGATAAATGAAGAGAGAAGAAGTCCTGCTCCAATCAATTCTCCATGGGTATAGGTGTGAAGTAAGAAGGAATATAAATTCGAAAACTCCACTTCTCAATAGTATCATCTTAACATTATTATGATTATCATAGTAATGTTACTATAATCATTTATTTAATTTTTAAATAATTTAATAATTTAAATAGTTTATTAATTAAGTATTTAGTAAAATAATTAATTAATTAAAATATTTAAATATCTAGTTATTTAATTATTTTTTTAATATTTATAATAAAAGGTAAACTAATTAAATAAATATTAAGAAAGAAGAGAGAAAAAGTCGTGCTCCAGTCCATTTGTCATGGGATAGGTGTGAAGTAAGAAGGAATCTAAATTCCGAAACTCTATGGAAGAGAAAGAATAAGAGAGAATATAATAGAGAGATAAATGAAGAGAGAAGAAGTCCTGCTCCAGTCTATTGGCCACGGGTATATGTGTGAAGTAAGAAGGAATCTAAATTCCAAAAACTCCACTTCGCAGTAGTTCATTTTATTTAAATAATTCAATATCTATTTATACTATAATAATTATATTTAATTAATTATTTTACTAAAAACTTAATTATTAAATTTTTTAAATTATTAAATTATTTAATAATTAAATAAATAATTTATTTAGTTAAAAAATTTATAGTAACATTACTATGATAATCATAATAACGTTAAGATAATACTATTGCGAAGTGGTGTTTTGAAATTTAGATTCCTTCTTACTTCACACCTATACTCGTGGCCAATGGACTGGAGCATGACTTCTTCTCTCTTCTTACTTCGTTTATTTCTCCGTTCTCTTCTATCTTCTTTTCTCTCTTTTGTCTTTATTTCTCTCTCCGTTTTGTTGTAACTGGTCAGTTGGCCTTGGCATGTTCGTGCTGATAACGTATTGTAAGAAGGGAGAAAGTAAAAGCCGTCAAATATGCCCTACCCTAAAAGGGTCGTATATTATTTATAGGATTAGCTTATTTAGGGCCTAAGTAATCTATAGGAAACCAAAATCCATGGGAGAATAGAGAAGAGAATGGAGAGATTTAATTATATTATTGAGAAGTAGAGTTTTGGAATTTAAATTCTTTCTTATTTCACACCTATACCCTTAGCCAATAGACTGGAGTAGGACTTCTTCTCTTTTCTAACTTCGTTTATTTTTCCATTCTCTTCCCTCTTCTTTTCTCTTCTCTGTCTTTATCTATCTCTCTGTTTTCTTGCGACTGGTCGGCTGGGCTCGATATATTCGTACTGATAGCATATTGTGGGATGGAAGAAAGAGAGAGCCGTCAAATATGCCCCACCCTAAAAGGGTCGTATATTATTTATAGGTTAAGCTTACTTAGGGCCAAAGCAATCTATGGGAAACTTTAATCCATAGGAGAAGAGAGAAAACAACGGGGAGATTTAATTATATTATTGAGAAGTGGGGTTTTGGAATTTAGATTCCTTCTTACTTGACACCTATACCCATGGCAAATGGACTGGGGTAGGACTTCTTCTTTCTTCTTTCTTCGTTTATCTCTCTGTTATCTTCTCTCTTCTCACAATATATTATCAGTATGAACATGTCTAGTCCAGCCGACCAGTCGCAAGAAAACGGAGAGAGAAATGAAGACAAAAGAGGGAGAAGAAAAGAGAAAAGAACGGAGAGATAAATAAAGAGTGAAGAGAGAAGAAGCTCTGCTCCAGTGTATTGGCCATGGGTATAGGTGTAAAGTAAGAAGGAATCTAAATTTCAAAACTCCACTTCTCAATATTTATATGACCCCTTTATAGTGGGGCACATTTGACATCTCTCTCTTTCTCCCATCTTATAACACGTTATGGGCACGAACATGTCGAGCCCAGCCAACCTGTCGTAAGAAAATGGAGAGAGAAAGGAAGACAGAAGTGGAGTTTTCAATTTTAGATTCCTTCTTACTTCATACATATACTCATGGTCAATGGACTAGAGCAGGACTTTTTCTCTCTTCACTCTATATTTCTCTCTCCGTTCTTTTCTCTCTTCTTCTCTCTCTTCTGTAGAGTTTTGGAATTTAGATTCCTTTTTACTGCACTCTTATACCCTTGGCCAATGGACTGGAGCAGGACTTTTTCTATATTTTATCTTCGTTTAGCTCTCGGTTATCTTCTCTCTTCTTCTCTTTCTTTTGTCTTCTTTTCTCTCTCCATTTTCTTGTGACTGGTCGACTGGGCTAGACATGTTCATGCTGATAACGTGATATAAGATGGAAGAAAGAGAGAGCTCTCAAACATGCTCCACCCTAAAGGGGTCGTATAAATATTAAAAAGTAGAGTTTTGGAATTTAGATTCCTTCTTACTTCACAGCTATACCTGTGGCCAATGGCCTGGAGTAGGACTTCTTCTCTCTTTGTTTATCTCTTTGTTCTCTTTCTTCTTCTTCTTCTCTCTTTTTTGTCTTTATTTTTCGTTCTGTTTTTTTATGACTGGTCTGCTGGGCTCGACATGTTTGTGCTGATAACGTATTATAAGAAGAGTAAAAAGAGAAGAGAATGGAGAGATAAACAAATTATTTAACGGCTGGGCGTGATATGTTCGTGCTGATAACGTGTTGTAAGATAGGAGAAAGAGAGAGCCGTTAAATTTGCCCTACCCATTATATTATTTATAGGGTAAGCTTACTTAGGGCCTAAACAATCTATGGAAAACCCTATTCCAATGGAGAGATCCGACGGTAGATAATGAACTAGAGTAGGACTTCTTCTCTTATTATTTATCTCTCGGTTCTCTTCTTTCTTCTTCTTAATCTTCTGTAGAGTTTTGGAATTTAAATTCCGTCTTACTTCACACCTATACCCATGGCCAATGGACTGGAGAAGGACTTATTTTCTTTTTTTTCTTTATTTATCTCTTAATTCTCTTCTCTCTTCTTCTCTCTCTTCTGTCTTTGTTTCTCTCTCTCTTTTATCTTTGTTTCTCTCTTCGTTTTCTTATGACTGGTCAGCTGGGCTCGACATGTTCATGCTGATAACGTGTTGTGAGAAGAAAAAAGAAGAGAGAAGAGAACGGAGAGATAAAGGAAGAGAGAACAGAGAAGAAGTCCTGCTCCAATCCATTCCCTATGGGTATAGGTGTGAAGTAAGAAGGAATCTAAATTCCAAAACTCCACTTCTCAATAATATAAACGAAAAGAGAAGAGAGAAGAGAACGACTTGTGACTGGTCGGTTGGGCTCGAAATATTCGTGCTGATAACGTGTTCTGAGATGGGAGAAAGAAAGAGTCGTCAAACGTGCCCCACCTTAAAGGGGTCGTATAAAGTGAAGTTTTGGATTTTAGATTCCTTCTTACTTCACACCTATACCTGTGGCCAATGCACTGAAGCAGGTCTTCTTCTCTCTTCTCTCTTCATTTATTTCTCTGTTCTTTTTTCTCTTCTTTTCCCTTTTCTGTGTTCGTTTCTCTTCTTTTTTTTGTGACTGGTCAGTTGGGATCGACGTGTTTATGCTAAAAACATGTTGTGAAAACAGAGAAGAAGAAAGAAGAGAACGGAGAGATAAACGAAAAGAGAAGAAGTCTTGCTCATGTCCATTTACCATGGGTATAGGTTTAAACTAAGAAGGAACCAAAATTCCAAAACTCTATTTCTCAATAATATAATTAAATCTCTCCGTTATCTTCTTGATCTCTCATATGGATTAGGGTTTCCTACAGATTGCTTAGGCCCTAAGTAAGCTAACCTTATAAATAAATTACGACCCCCTTAGGGTGGGGAAAGTTTAACGGCTCTCTTTTTATCCTATCTCACAACACATTATCAGCACGAACATGTCGAGCCCAGCCGACCAGTCGTAAGAAAATGGAGAGAGAAACAAAGATAGAAAAGGAGTTTTAAAATTTAGATTTCTTGTAACTTTACACCTATACCTGTGGCCAATGGACTGGTGCAGGACTTCTTCTCTCTTCTCTCTTCATTTATTTCTCTATTCTCTTCTATCTTCTCCCATAGATTAGGGTTTCTTATAGATTGCATAAAGTAAGCTTACTCTATAAATAATATACGACCCCTTTAGGGTGGGGCATGTTTGACGGCTTTCTCTTTCTCCTATCTCAAAACACGTTATCAGCTGGAAAATATCGATCCCATCCGACCAGTCGTATGAAAATGGAAAGAGAAACGAAGACAGAAGTTAAGTTTTGCAATTTAGATTGCTTCTTACTTCACATCTATACCCGTGGCCAATGGACTGGAGTAGGACTTCTTCTTTTTTCTATCTTTATTTATCTCTCTATTCTCTTCTCTCTTCTTCTCTCTCTTCTGTGGAGTTTTGGAATTTAGATTCCTTCTTACTTCATACCTATACTTATGGACTATGGACTGGAGCAGGACTTCTTTTCACTTCTCTCTTTGTTTATCTATTCGTTCTCTTCTCTTTTCTTCTCTCTCTGTTTTCTTATTATTGGTCGGTTGGGCTCGATATGTTCGTACTAATAACGTATTATGTGATAGAAGAAAGGAGCACTGTCAAACGTGCCCTACTTTAAAGGGGTCATATATTATTTATATGGTAAGCTTACTTAGGGCCTAAGCAATCTATAGGAAACCCTAATCCATAGGAGAATAGAGAAAAGAATGGAGAGATTTAATTATATTATTAAGAAGTGGTGTTTTGGAATTTAGATTCCTTCTTACATCACACCTATACCTATGGCCAATGGACTGAAGCGGGTCTTCTTGTATCTTCTATCTTTATTTTTATCTATGTTCTCTTCTCTCTACTTCTCTCTCCTCTGTCTTTGTTTCTTTCTCCATTTTCTTACGACTGGTTGGCTGGGCTTGACTTGTTTATACTGATAACGTATTATGAGATAGGAGAAAAAGAGAGCCGTCAAACGTGCCCCACCCTAAAGGGGTCGTTTATTATTTATAAGGTAAGCTTACTTAGGGCCTAAGCAATCTATGGAAATCCAAATCTATGAGAGAAGAGAAAAGAGAACAGGGAGATTTAATTATATTATTGAGAAGTGGAGTTTTGGAACTTAGATTTCTTCTTACTTCATACATATACCCGTGACGAATGGACTGGAGCAGGACTTCTTCTCTATTCTCTCTTCGTTTATATCTCCTTTCTCTTCTTTCTTCTTTTCTCTTCTCACAATACATTATCAGTACAAACATATCGAGCCCAGCCGACCAGTCGCAAGAAAACAGAGAGAGAAACAAAGATAGAAGAGAGAAGAAGAGAGAAGAGAATGGAGAGATAAATAAAGGGAGAAGAACCCCTGCTCCAGTCTATTGGCCACGGGTATAGGTATGAAGTAAGAAGGAATCTAAATTCTAAAACTCTACTTCTTAATATTCTTATGGCCCCTTTATGGTGGGGAACGTTTGACGGGTCTCCCTATGTCCTATCTCACAACACGTTATCAGCACGAACATGTCGAGCCCAGCTGACCAGTCACTAGAAAATGGAGAGAGAAACAAAGACAGAAATTGAGTTTTTGATTTTAGATTTCTTCTACTTCACACCTATACCCGGGCCAATGGACTGGAGCAGGACTTCTTCTCTATTCTTACTTTATTTATCTCTATGTTTTCTTTTCTTTTCTTCTCTCTCTTCTATGGGGATTTGGACTGGAGCAGGACTTCTTCTCTCTTCTATCTTCATTTATCTCTCTGTTCTCTTCTCTCTTTTGTTTTTGTTTCTCTCTCCATTTTCTTATGACTGGTCGGCAGGGATCGATATGTTCGTGCTGATAACGTGTTGTGAGATGGGAGAGAGCGAGAGCCATCAAATATGCCCCACCTTAAAGGGGTCGTATAAATATTGAGTAGTGGAGTTTTGAAAATTTGATTCCTTCTTACTTCACAGCTATACTCTTTTTGTTTTCTTGTGATCGGTCGATTGGGCTTGACATGTTCGTGCTGATAACGTGTTATGAGAAGAGAGAAGAGAGAAGAGAAGGGAGAGATAAATTAATTATTTAACGGCTGGGCTAGATATGTTTATACTGATAATGTGTTGTAAGATGGGAGAAAGGGAGAGCCGTCAAATATGCCCTACCCTTTATATTATTTATAGGCTAAGCTTACTTAGGGCCTAAACAATCTATAGGAAACCCTATTCCAAGGGAGAGACCGACGGTTGATAATGAACTAGAGTATGACTTCTTCTCTCTTTATTTATCTCATTGTTTTCTTCTCTCTTCTTCATAATCTTCTGTGGAGTTTTGTAATTTAGATTCCTTCCTACTTCACACCTATACCCGTGGCCAATAGACTGGAGCAGGACTTCTTCTCTCTTCTCTCTTCGTTTATCTCTCCGTTTTTTTTCCTCTTCTTCTCTCACTTTTGTCTTCATTTCTCTCTTACTTCTATCTTCATTTTCTCTTTGTTTTTTTGTGACTGGTCGGCTAGGCTCGACATATTCGTGCTGATAACATGTTGTGAGAAGAGAGAAGAAGAGAGAAGAGAACAGAGAAATAAACAAAGAGAGAAGAGAGAAGAAGTCCTGCTCCAATCCATTTGCCATGGGTATAGGTGTTAAGTAAGAAGGAATCTAAATTCCAAAACTCTACATCTTAATAATATAATTATAATCTCTCCATGCTCTTCTCTCTTCTTCCATATATTAAGGTTTTCTATAGATTGCTTAGGCCCTAAGTAAGCTTACACCATAAATAATATACGACCCCTTTTGTATGGGGCACGTTTGACGGCTCTCTCTTTCTCCCATCTTATAACACATTATCAGATTCTTTCTTACTTCAAACCTATACCGTGGCCAATGGAATAGAGCTGGACTTTTTCTCTCTTCTCTCTTTGTTTATCTCTCTGGTCTCTTCTCTCTTTTTCTATCTCTTCTGTCTTTGTTTATCTCTCCGTTTTCTTATGTCTGGTCGGTTGAGCTCGAAATGTTCGTGCTGGTAACGTGTTGTGAGATAAGACAAAGAGAGAGCCGTCAAATGTGCCCTAGCTTAAAGGGGTCGTATAAATATTAAGAAGTGGAGTTTTGGATTTTAGATTCATTCTTACATCACACCTATACCCGTGGCCAATGCACTGGCTATACCCATAGCTAATGCACTGGAGCAAGTCTTTTCTCTCTTCTTTCTTCATTTATCTCTCTGTTCTCTCCGTTCTTTTCTCTCTTCTTCTCTCTCTTCTGTCTTCGTTTATTTCTTTGTTTTTTTACGACTGGTTGGTTAGGGTCGATATGTTCATACTGATAATGTGTTGTGAGGAAAGAGAAGAAGAGAGAAGAAAAAAGAGAGATAAACGAAGAGATAAGAGAGAAGAAGTCATGCTTATGTCCATTTACCATGGGTATAGGTACGAAGTAAGAAGGAGCCTAAATTCTAAAATTTCATTTCTCAATAATATAATTAAATCTCTCTGTTCTTTTCTTTATCTCTTATATGAATTAGGGTTTTCTATAGATTGCTTAGGCCCTAAGTAATCTTACCTTATAAATAATATACGACCCCCTTAGGATGGGGAACGTTTGACGGCTCTCTCTTTCTCCCATCTTACAAGATATTATCAGCACGAACATATCAAGCCCAGTCGACCAGTCACAAAAAAAAGAGAGAAAATGAAGACATAAGTGGAGTTATGGAATTTAGATTCCTTTTAACTTTACACCTATACCCGTGGCCAATGGACTAGAGTAGGACTTCTTCTCTCTTCTGTCTTCTTTTATTTCTCCGTTCTCTTCTATCTTCTCCCATGGATTTGGGTTTCTCATAGATTACTTAGGCCCTAAGTAAGCTTACCCTATAAATAATATATGACCCCTTTAGGGTAGGGCACATTTGATGCTTTCTCTTTCTCCCATCTCATAACACGTTATCAGCACGAACATGTCGAGCCCATCCGACCAGTCATAAGAAAATAGAGAGAGAAACGAAGACAGAAGTGGAGTTTTGAAATTTAGATTCATTCTTACTTCACACCTATACCCGTGACCAATGGACTGGAGTAGGACTTCTTCTCTTTTCTCTCTTTATTTATGTCTCTATTCTCTTCTCTCTTCTTCTCTCTCTTCTGTGGAGTTTTGGAATTAATATTCCTTCTTACTTCACACCTATACTTGTGGCCAATGGTCTGGATCAGGACTTCTTCTCTCTTCTCTCTGTGTTTATCTCTTCATTCTCTTCTCTTTTATTCTCTCTCTCTTGTTTTTATTTCTCTCTTTGTTTTCTTATAATAGGTTGGTTGGGCTCGACATGTTCGTGCTGATAACGTATTATAAGATAGGAGAAAGTGAGCACCGTCAAATATGCCCCACCCTAAAGGGGTTGTATATTATTTATAAGGTACGCTTGCTTAGGGACTAAGCAATCTATAGGAAACCCTAATCCATGGGAAAGAGTGAAGAAAATAGAAAGATTTAATTATATTATTGAGAAGTGGAGTATTGAAATTTTGATTCCGTCTTCTTTCACACCTATACCCGTGGTCAATAAACTCGAGCAGTACTTCTTCACTCTTCTATCTTCGTTTATATCTCCATTCTCTTCTCTCTTCTTCTTTCTCCCTTGTCTTCATTTCTCTCTCTATTTTCTTACGACTGGTCGGCTTGGCTCAACATATTCGTGCTGATAACGTGTTATAAGATAGGAGAAAGGGCGAGCCGTCAAATATGCCCCACCCTAAAGGGGTCGTATATTATTTATAGGGTAAGCTTACTTAGGGCCTAAGCAATCTATGGGAAATCCTAATCCAAGGGAGAAGAGAGAAGAGAACATGGAGATTTAATTATAATATTGAGAAATGGAGTTTTGCAATTTAGATTCCTTCTTACTTCATACCTATACCCGTGACGAATGGACTAGAGCATGACTTCTTCTCTATTCTCTCTTCGTTTATCTCTCCGTTATCTTCTTTCTTCTTCTCTCTTCTCACAACACGTTATCAGCACGAACATGTCGAGCCCCGCCGACCAGTCGTAAGAAAACAGTGAAAGAAACAAAGACATAAGAGAGAAGAAGAGGGAGAAGAAAAGAGAAGAGAATAGAGAGATAAATGAAGAGAGAAGAGAGAAGAGAGAAGAGAGAAGAAGCCCTACTCCAGTCCATTGGCTACGAGTATAGGTGTGAAGTAAGTAGGAATCTAAATTCTAAAACTCTACTTCTCAATATTTATATGACTCCTTTATGGTAGGGCACATTTGACGGGTCTCTCTTTGTCCTATTTCACAACACATTATCCGCACGAACATGTCGAGCCCATACGACCAGTCCCAAGAAAACAGAGAGAGAAACGATGACAGAAATAGAGTTTTTGAATTTAGATTTCTTCTTACTTCACACCTATACCCGTGGCCAATGGACTGGAGCAGGACTTCTTCTCTCTTCATTTATCTCTCGGTTCTCTTCTCCTTTTTTTTTCTCTCTTCTATGCAATTTTGGACTGGAGCAGGAATTATTCTCCCTTCTATCTTTGTTTATTTCTTCATTCCCTTCTCTCTTCTTCTCTCTTCTGTCTTTGTTTCTCTCTTCATTTTCTTGTGACTGGTCGGTTGGGTTTGATATGTTCGTACTGATAACGTGTTGTGAGCTGGGAGAGAGAAAGAGCTGTCAAATATGCCCTACCCTAAAAGGGTCATATAAATATTGAGAAGTGGAGTTTTGGAATTAAGATTCCTTCTTACTTCACAACTATACCCATGGCCAATGGACTGAATAGGACTTCTTCTCTCTTCTCTCTTCGTTTAACTCTTCTTTCTCTTTTCTCTTGTTTACTCTCTTCTGTCTTTGTTTCTGTCTCTGTTTTCTTGTGACTGGTCAGCTGGGCTCGATATGTTCGTATTGATATCGTGTTATAAGAAGAGAGAAGAGAATAAAGAGATAAGCAAAGAGAGAGAGAGAAGAAGTCCTGCTCTATGTTATTTAACTAATATATGATTGTAAAAAAAACAGGGAGAGAAACGAAGACAGAAGAAAGAGAAGAAGAGAGAAGATAACGGAGAGATAAACGAAAAGAAAAGAGCGAAGAAGTCCTGCTCCAGTCCATTGGCCATGGGTATAGGTGTAAAGTAAGAAGGAATCTAAATTCTAAATCTTTACTTCTCAATATTTATGCGACCTCTTCAGGGTGGGGCATGTTTGACGGCTCTCTTATTCTCCCATCTCATAATACTTATCATATAAATAATATACGACACCTTTAGAGTGGGGCATATTAGATGACTCTTTTTTTCTCCTATCTCACAATATGCTATCAGCATGAATATGTCGAGCCCAATCGACCAGTCATAAGAAAACGAAAATAGAAACAAAGACAGAAGAAAGACGAAGAGAGAAGAGAATAGAGAGATAAACGAAGAGAGAAGAGAGATGAAGTCCTACTCCAGTCTATTGACCACGAGTATAGGTATGAAGTAAGAAGAAATCTAAATTCCAAAACTCCACTTTTGTCTTCGTTTCTCTTTCTATTTTCTTACGACTGGTTGGTTGGGCTCAACATGTTCATGCTGATAACGTGTTGTGAGATGGGAGAAAGAGAGAGCCGTCAAACGAGCCCCACCCTAAAGGGGTCGTATAAATATTGAGAAGTATAGTTTTGGAATTTAGATTTCTTCTTATTTCACATCTATACCCGTGGCCAATGGAATGGTCTTCTCTTTTCTCTCTTTATTTATCTCTTTGTTCTCTTTTATCTTCTTCCGTCTTCTTTCTTCGTTTATCTCTCCGTTCTCTTCTCTCTTCTTTTCTCTCTTTTATCTTCGTTTCTCTCTCCGTTTTCTTGCAACTGGTCGGGTTGGCCCGATATGTTAATGTTGATAACGTATTTTGAAATAGGAGAAAGAAAGACCCATCAAATGTGCCCCACCCTAAAGAGGTTGTATATTATTTATAGCGTAAGCTAACTTAGGGCCTAAGCAATCTATGAGAAAGAGAAACAAAGACAAAAGAGAGAAGAAAATATAGAGAGAAACAAAGATAGAAGAGAAAGAAGAAGAGAGAAGAAAACGAAGAGATAAACGAAGAGAGAAGAGAGAAGAAGTCTTGCTCTAGTCCATTCGCCACGGGTATAGGTGTGAAGTAAGAAAGAATCTAAATTCCAAAACTCCACTTCTCAATAGTATCATCTCAATGTTATTATGATTATCATAGTAATATTACTATAATTATTTATTTAATTATTAAATAATTTAATAATTAGATAAATTAATAATTAAGTTTTTAGTAAAATAATTAATTAATTTAATTATTTAATTATCAAGTGATTTAATTATTTTTTTAATATTAATAATATAAAGTAAATTAATTAAATAAATATTGACAGAGAAAAGAGAAGAAGTCCTGCTCTAGTCTATTTGCCACGGGTATATGTATGAAGTAAGTAGGAATCTAAATTCCAAAACTCCATAGAAAATAGAGAAGAAGAGAGAAGACAACAGAGGGATAAATGAAGAAAGAAAAAGTCATGCTCTAGTCCATTGGCCACGGGTATAGGTATGAAAGAGAGAGCCGTCAAACGTGCGCTACCATAAAGGGGTCATATAAATGCTGTGGAGTAGAGTTTTGGAATTTAGATTCCTTCTTACTTCTCTTTTCTCTCTTTTTCTCTCTTCTCATAATATATTATCAGCACGAACATGTCGAGCCCAACCGACCAGTCTTAAGAAAATAGAGAGAGAAACGAAGATAGAAGAGAGAGAAGAAGAGAGAAGAGAACGGAGAGATAATCGAAGATAGAAAATTGAAGAAGTCATGTTCCAGTTCATTCTCTATGGGTTTAGGTGTGAAGTAAGAAAGAATATAAATTCCAAAACTCTACTTCTATCTTCGTTTCTTTCCCTGTTTTCTTTTGACTGTTCGACTCGACTCAATATATTCGTGCTGATAACGTATTGTGAGAAGGGAGAAAGTGAAAGCTGTCAAACGTGCCCCACTCTAAAGGAGTCATATATTATTTATAAGGTAAGGTTACTTAGGGCCTAAGCAATCTATAGGAAATTCTAATTCATGAGAGAGATCCGACGGTGGACAGCCATCTTTCTTACTTCATACCTATACCCGTGGCGAATGGACTAGTGCAAGACTTCTTCTCTCTTCTATCTTTGTTTATCTCTCTGTTCTCTTCTATCTTCTTCTCTCTTTTCTGTCTTTGTTTATCTCTCTGTTCTTTTCTCTGTTCTTCTCTCTCTTCTGTCTTTGTTTCTCTCTCTGTTTTCTTGTGACTGGTCGGTTGGGCTCGATATATTCGTGCTAATAATGTATTGTGATGTGGGAGAAAGCGAGAAGAGAACGGAGATATAAATGTAGAGAGAATTGTTAAATGTTAAATTATCTTATAATACGTCATCAGCACGAACATGTCAAAGAGAGAAGAGAGAAGAAAGAAGAAGTCCTGCAATCAATTAATCAGAATTTAAATCTCTCTTATAAATAATGTTCATACCCAATCCATATTTAAATCTCTCCTACCTATAATCAATTAAATATAGGTCTTTTTTCTTCCACTTCTGTTTATTCACCTTAACTTTATAATTAGTTAAATAATCATAATAACGTTGAGAGAAGAGAATTTAATAACGTTAAATAATCATTATTATAATCATAATAACGTTAAATAATCATTATTATATTAAAACAAAGAGAGAAGAGAATTTAATATAATAATCATAATAACGTTGAGATGATACTATTGAGAAGTAGAGTTTTGGAATTTAGATTCCTTATTACTTTACACCTATACCCGTGGCCAATAGACTGGAGCAGAACTTCTTCTTTCTTCTCTCTTCGTTTATCTCTCCATTCTATTCTCTCTTCTTCTATCTCTTCTGTCTTCGTTTCTCTCTCCGTTTTCTTGTGACTGGTCGGCTGGGCTCGACAAGTTCGTGTTGATAACGCATTATGAGATGGGAGATTAATTATTTATTTTAGTTATTTTATTTATTTTATGTAATATTTTCTAAATAAAATTATATAATTAATTCTCTCAATTAGTAAGCTTACCCTATAAATAGACTGGAGCAGGACTTCTTTTCTCTTCTCTTTTTATTTAAAATTTAATTAAAAAAGTATCATCTCAATGTTATTATGATTATCATAGTAATATTACTATAAATTTTTTAATTAAATTATTTATTTATTTATTTATTAAATAATTTAAATATTTAAATAATTTAATTATTAAGTTTTTAGTAAAATAAATAATTTATTCAATATTAAATAGATGATTAATTTAAATCATATACGAAGAAATATTATAGAAACCCTATTTATTAAATTATCATCGTTTATTTTTTTAAATTATAGTAACATTACTATGATAATCATTATTTCTTTAATTACTTATTTATTTAAATATTTATTCAATTTATTAACAAATTAGTTATTAAATAAATAAATAATCTATTTAATATATTTCTTCACTATATAAATTTTTAAATATTTAAATAATTAACTTATTATTTAATTAATTAAAAATAAATAATAATTAATAAAATGAATTAATAAATTAATTATATAATTAAATCATTATTTCTTTATTTAATAATTTAAATAATTAAATAGTTACCTAATTGAATTATTTAATAATATAATCATAATAAATAAATAATATAATAAATTTAATTTAATAACTAGGTAATTCAATAATTAAATTAATTAATTAGTTTACTAAAACCTTTATTATTTAAAAATATTAAATTAATTTAAATATTTAAAAATAAAATAAATAATTAATTTAATTAAAAAAATTATAGTAACATTACTATGATAATCATAATAACGTAGAGATAACTGGTCAGCCTTAATTATTTATAGGGTAAGCTTACTTAGGACCTAAGCAATCTATGGGAAACCATAATCAATGAGAGAGATTCGACGGTGGATAGCGATCCGATAATTAGAGAGAGAAGAGAGAAAAGAGAAGACGTCCTGCTCTAGTCCATGCACCACGGGTATAGGTGTGAAGTAAGAAAGATGGCTGTCCATCGTCGGATCTCTCCTATGGATTAGGGTTTCCCATAGATTGTTTAGGCCCTAAGTAAGCTTAGCCTATAAATAATATATTATCGTTTTAGAGTGGGGCACGTTTGACGGCTCTTTCTTTCTCCCACATCATAACACGTTATCAGCATGAACATGTCGAGCCCAACCGACCAGTCACAAGAAAACAGAGAGAGAAACGAAGACAGAAGAGCGAGAAGAAGAGATAAGAGAACGAAGAGATAAATGAAGAGAGAAGAGAGAAGAAGTCCTGCTTCAGTTCATTAGCTACGGGTATCGGTGTGAAGTATGAAGGAGTCTAAATTTTAAAACTCCTCAAAAGAGAGAGAAGAAGAGAGAAAAGAACGGAGAGATAAATAGAGAGAGGAGAAAGAAGAAGTCCTGCTCCAATCTATTGGCCACAGGTATAGGTATGAAGTAAGAAAGGAATCTATTTAGGATAGGGCATATTTGATGGCTCTCTCTTTCTCCCATCTCACAACACGTTATCAGCACGAATATGTCGAGCCTTGCTGACTAGTCACTAGAAAACGAATAGAGAAACAAAGAGAGATGAGAGAAGAAGTCATGCTCCAGTCCATTAGCCACGGGTATAGGTGTGAAGTAGTGTGAAGTAAGTAGTCTAAATTCCAAAACTCAACGTCTCAATAAATAATATAGGACCCCTTTAGGGTGGGGCACGTTTGATGGCTCTCTATTTTTTAAGCATAAACTTGAAATAATCAATGTTTTTATAAATTTTCTTTAGGGTGGGGTACTGTTATTTATCTCTACGTTCTCTCACTCTATTTAAATAATTAACTAATTATTTAATTATTTAAAAATAAGATAATAATTAAAGAAATAATTAATAAATTAAATTAATAAATTAATTATATAATTAAATCATTATTTATTTATTTAATAATTTAAATAATTAAATAGTTACCTAATTTAATATTTTAATAATAAAATAATAATAAATAAATTTAATAATAAATTTAATTAAATAATTATATAATTAAATAATTAAATAAATTTAATTATTTATCACTTTTGTTTTTTTTCTTCGTTTATCTCTCCGTTCTCTTCTCTCTTCTTTTTCTTTCTTATGTCTTCGTTTCTTTCTCTATTTTCTTGTGACTGGTCAGCAGGGCTCGATATGTTCATGCTGATAACATGTTGTGAGATTAAATAAGTATAATAAATAAAGAGATGGTAAAGATCTGACGGGTCGTATAAATATTAAGAAGTGAAGTTTTGGAATTTAGTTTCCTTCTTACTTTATAACTATACCCGTGGCGAATGGACTAGAGTAGGAGTTCTTTTTTCTTCTTTCTTCCTTTATCTCTCTGTTCTCTTCTCTCTTCTTTGAAGAATATACGACCCCTTTTGGGTAGGGCACGTTTGACGACTCTTTTCTCCCATCTTAATACACGTTATTAGTATGAACATGTCGAAGAGAAAAGAAGTTCTGTAATAAATTAAATATTTATTTAATTAGATTCTATGGGGCTTGATATATTTGTGCTAATAACATGTTGTGAGATGGAAGAAAGGAAGAGCCGTAAAATGTGCCCCACTCTTAAAGGTTCGTATATTATTTATAGGGTAAGCTTTTTTTTTTTTTTGAGAACCCCTCCTCTTTGGAGGGAGGGTTTGGCGGACCCCAACCAGAAGTCATTACGAACTAAGATAGGATGCCGCAACAAAAGGCATCAACACCCAAGCATACCCCCTTCCAATACGGGCTAACAAAATTGCCCTACACAACAAGCAAGAGAAAAAACAACAAACCGAAAGTCCTAAGGCTCAGAAGCCCTCGATCTTTCCATATCACGGAAAAGAGCTAGGAGTGATCCTGATTCTTTCTCCTTGATGGAGAAGCCGATAACCGAAGCTAAATCAAGGATGGTTCTGTCCTCCAGCAGGTTGATGGGTAGACTCAGATCCGCTCCATCAAGATTAGACAGCTGATTCTTAAGATCCTGCAAGAGTGGGATCTTAGGCCGTGGTGGACGGCAGTGCACATTAGATTCAAGGGCTCGAGATTTGGCCCGGAGCGAAGCCCTGGCCTCAATCATGCCAGATCCTCGGTTAGCTAGTCTGGGACTACGGCGAGTTAGCCCCCCCTCCATTAGGCCTCCAGCCTGTGTAACCCCATCATCTGATGGTGGGGCCCCCCCAACAGAGGCTCCACACTCACTAGAAACAGTTGGTCTCTCCTCCTTGTTAGCTGTGCTTTCTGCTCTAGTAACAAGGACATCTCGCGTGACATCAGCACAAGCCGCACCTATTGCACTAGAACCAGCAGCACACTCTGCTTGCATAGCAGTTTCTATTTGCCGCTCAACAGCAGCCTGAACAACATCAGCCTGAAAAACATTAGTCTCTGCATGCGTAACATGAGCGGTCGCTTCCTAAACTGCCAAAGTAGCAGCAGATTTAGCCTCACCAACTTCTTCAGCAGCTTCAGCAACAACTCCTTCACACTCCTCCACACCAGCAGACACATCATCTACAGCATTAAAATCTCGTGTAACACCAACAGGTTCAGCTACAACAGCATCTCTGGATCCAGAAATAGCAGCATCACATGCAACTCCCGCTGTATCACTTACATCCGTGACCCTAGACTCGTCACCCAACACATCAAAACGAGACCCAGTCTGCACAGCCACAGGAATTGGAGACTCCTTCACCCTGGATGAATGAGCCCTGCCGATAGTATGCCACCCACCATCCACAACGTCCTTACCTTTGGATGAGGAGGGATCACTCCTCCTACCAAAATTTCTATCCTGCACAATTTTTGGTTGCCAAGTTTGGCTAACCCTAGCATTGACCAACTTGGGATGCTTCGTGTAATCTTCCCCACTATGGTCAAAAGTCTTGCAAGGTTTACAGCGGGTTGGGATCCAGTCGAACGTGACCGGTTGCCAAGAAAGAAACTCACCCTTCTCATTACGAGCTTGAACCCTGCTTGGAAGCGAGTCTTCAACATTGATCTCAACGCAGATCCTCGCAAATTGAGCCCGAGTGCCTCTAGTTGTAGCTTGATCCATATAGATGGGGGTCCCAAAAGTGCTCCCCAACCGACTAAGCATGGGCTCAGTCCATAAGTCCCCCTCAAGGTTGGGAAAGTTAGCCCAAATTGGGATTTTTGGGACAACCTCCCTATCCCTGCACATACCTCTTTCCCATTTCCTCACTATTAGAGGTCGACCTTGAAAATGCCACATTCTTCCTCCAAGAATTTGGTTGAAATCGGCCTCTAACTCAAATTTGAACCAAAAAACTCCATTTTCTCTAGATAAGATGTCCAAACCTCCTGTTGGTTGCCAGGTGCGCATTATAAAATTTTTGAGATGTTGGTAGTATGGCCGCCTCCCTAACACAAAGCCAACCAACGTATGCTCCCATCGCTTTGCATTGGCTTCTAGTTCGGTAGTTGGGCAAATAGCCATCTTTTGCCCTTCAAAGACTCCGGGTTCTATGAAACGCAACCGAAGCTTCTCCGGGGGAAGCAAAGGCGAAGAGGGCACTGGATTAACCTCCCAAACACCCATTCTACGACTCCCTGCTCCAACCCCACCTGTTGGATTAACCTTAACTGCAGAACCTGAAACCTGGGCTGGTTCAGGCATTTCAGCATACACCTGGCATCCTGCAGATTTGCAAGAAGCGTCGCTGGATGGAACAGGATCCTGGCCATGGCCAGAGCGCTTCCTATCGTCAGAATGGGGACTGACACTGTTGGAAGACAAATTCTCGAGATTCCCACCTGATTGAGTCATCTTCTCGAACAATAGGTGTGCATCAACCCCAGAACCCGAACCCCAGCAAACTTCCTTCTCACCACCCTTCATCACAACAGGACCCTTCTTCTTTGGGCTGTATTGGGAGTACTGGAGAGGTGGGAACTCCTCCTCTTCCAGAGCCGCTACCGCTGCTGAATTTCTCGCTAAAGAAAACCCTGAAGCCAAGCGAGATGTAGCTGAGCTCCCAACAGAACCTGAACCGGCTGTACCACATCTGTCTCCCGTTGGCGTAGCATCAAGAGCTGCAGCAATGAATCCATCAAGACCAGGTGCAGCCGGTGGGGAAAATCTGTCTCGGATCTCCCGATCTTCAGAAATAGGGCTTCAAGGTCTAGAGGAGTCCGGCTCTGGTACCTTGCTCCCCACCATCGGAGGTGAGGGGGAGCAGCTATGGCTACCCGCCGCCAACACCGAAGCCTCCTGGACCGAGAAGGTAGGAGGCGCAAGCGGAAGCCCCCTACACACGCCCCTGCCTCCGTCTGGAGGGGGCTCTAGATCAGGGGCCAGCCTCGGGAGCCGAACGCTTCTCGACGAGCCTCGTAGCTGGCTCCTCGACCTCGGCCACCCTCTCCTCAACCGCTTCGCCGAGAGCTTCGCCAAGGCCGTAGGGGTAACCATTATGTTGGTTGTCGCCGGACGAGGAGAGCTTAGACGGATCTGCTCCGGCCGGAACAGATCGTCGCCGGTGGAGTCGGCTGGATTTGCTCCGGTCGGGTCAGCTCACCGTCGGATCTGGACGGAGCAGATGGAGGCCTGATCTGCTCAGAGATCCCCTGGACGGAGATCCCCTGGTCGGATCTGCTCAGAGATGGCCGGATCTGCTCAGAGATCACCGGATCTGCTCAGAGATCGCCGGATCAGCTCGCCGGATCAGCTCACCGTTGGATCGCCGGATCTGGACGGAGGAGTCGGCTGGATTTGCTCCGGTCGGGTCAGCTCGCCGTCGGATCAGCTCACCGGATCAGCTTGCCGTCGGATCGCCGGATCTGGACGGAGGAGTCGGCTCGCGTTTCCATAGGGTAAGCTTACTTAGGGCCTAAGCAATCTATGGGAAACCCTAATCCATAGGAGAGATCCGATGGTGGGCAGTCATCCGATCGAACGATCTCATAACAGTTGTAATGTTTTAAATTTTTTTTTAAAAAAAATATTAATTATTTTTCAAGCAAAAAATTTATTTATTTAAATTAATTATTTTACTAAAAACTTAATTTATAAATTTTTTAAATTATTAAATAATTTATACGAAGATAAATAAGAGAAAAGAGAGAAGAAGTCTTGCTCCAATCCATTCACCACCGGTATCGGTGCGAAGTAAAAAGGAATCTAAATTCTAAAACTTTACTTCCCAATAGTATCATCTCAACGTTACTATGATTATAATAGTAAATTCTCTTCTCTCTTCATTTCAATTAAATGATTAATTTAATTAAAAAAATTATAGTAGCAATACTCCACTTAACTATCATAGTAATAAAATAAAGTGAGAAAAGAGAAGATAATTAAAAATTTATTTGATTATTTAATTATTTAACTATTTAATTTATTAAATAATAAAATTAATTAAATAATAGGAAGTAAAGAAAGAATATGAAGCACACTTGAATTTTTTGCTTTAAAAATATTTTACATTTTTCTTTAAAAAAATATAAAACATTACAACTATTGTGAGATCATTCGATCGGATGGCTGTCCATATTCGGACCTCTCCTATGGATTAGGGTTTCTCGTAGATTGCTTAAGCCCTAAGTAAACTTACCCTATAAATAATATACGATACCTTTTGGGTGGGGCACGCTTGACGGCTCTATTTTTCTCCCATCTTATAATACGTTATCAGTACGAATATATCGAGCCCAGCTGACCAATCGTAAAAAAATAGAAAGAGAAACAAAGACAGAAGAGAGAGAAGAAGAGAGAAGATAACGGAGAGATAAATGAAGATAGAAGAGAGAAGAAGTCCCGCTCCAGTCCATTAGCCATGAGTATAAGTGTGAAGTAAGAAGAAATCTAAATTCGAAAACTCTACTTCTATCTTTGTTTCTCTTTCCGTTTTCTTATGATTGTTCGGCTAGGCTCGATATGTTTGTGTTGATAACATGTTAAGATATAGGAGAAAGAAAGAAGAGAATGGAGAGATAAACGAAGAGAGAGGAGAGAAGAGAGAAGAAGTCCTGCTCTCTCTAGATTAAAATAATTTTCTATCTCTTTTCTATCAATACTTATTTATTTTATTTTATACTATAAGAGAAAGAGAGAGAAATAAAGAAAACGGGGAGAGAAACGGGGAGAGAAACAAAAGATAACGTGTTATAAGATGGGAGAAAGAGAGAGCCGTGAAATATGCCCTACCCTAAAGGGTGTATTATCGGTGAGTTTGTTATTGCAACTATTCTTACATACAGTTAATACGATATATCTTATGTATATATATTTGTTATTCATTGCTTCACAGGTTGTGCTTAATCATGTAAATGGGACGCCGAGTGCCCAATCACTGCCTGTGGTGACTACGCCTAGAACTAAAGTTGGTTCCAATTCAGTTAGTCGAACAACACCGATTACACCTATAAATTTGGCTCCAATTTTGGATACTTTGAATCGTCCTTCTGGGTCATCTACCAATCCTAAGGTCATTTTATTGGATAGAGATGGTAGATCAGTGGCTAAGGGGTATGTTGTGACTGATCAAACTAGTGGAATTTGTCATGGTAGAAAAGTGGGACTCGGTGAAAAAAAGGTCTATGTCGAGGAAGTACTGGTTGGACAAGCTCTCATTTATGACGGTCCCCAAGATAGCCATACTCTGATGCAAGGTTTAGTTGAAGTTGGTTTTTTAATTTGGCTTGAAGCCAAACTGCAAATACAGTAATTTGGAGGTATTTGTTTATTTTCAATACCCCATTTTTTTTCTTATAAAAGCATGTATCTTTTATCATTATTGTATATATAGACTTTAGGGGCTTGATTATTATTTTTTCCTTCAAATTTATAACATAGTCATATCTCCGTTTACTTTTCACAATGACCACATATATTAGCTAGAAGTATTTGGTGTCTAATGTTTATTTTATAGCTGTGAAACTAATTATAGTGAGTCCCATTTGCAGAACTCTACTAGTAGATGCTTGCAAAGGCTCTAGCCCATTATTTCGAGGCTAAATTATTATTGCTAGATGTAACTGACTTTTCACTTAAGGTCGGTAGATACAACCACATTTCCCCATATTTTTTGTTTTTCCAGGCCTCTGATTCTAATGCATGTAGATTTATCAATACACATACATGAGCAATTCATTCACCTGTTAGATACTGTCATTTATTCATTTCATGTTCCTTCATTTCAGGGGATTTAATGGCACCAATGACATGCCAAAGCTTCGTAGGAATGCTTCTGTCTCTGCCGATATGAGTAGCCACACACCGCAAGGCACTCCTGTGAATTCAGGTTAGTGCCTTTTGTATTTCCATTTAGTAATGCCATCTTTTTGGCTATTTTTTTGGATAAGAAAAGTAGATCGTTGAAGGGTTTTGGACTATCTTCAAATGAGCTTATATTTATTAATTACTCCTTATGCTCCATGCTAAATGATCACATAAAATTTGTGCACTGAATATAAGTTGAATAACATAGAAATATCTGATTCATCATTGTATTTGGTCGACTTCATAAGATTATATTTGGCTTCTTTGCACTTTTAAGCAAATTAGCTAGGTATCTCACATACTAAGTATTGATAAAATAAGAGAAAGGAGGAATATAAACGAGGAATGCAACGTGACTTGTTTTTTTAGGATAGTTTGTACAGTTCTAATGGTGATGAGAGGAATATATCCCTAAATTGGCTACTAATGAACATAGTTATTCCAAAAGAGTGAGTGAAGTCTAGTAGAGTATGTTGGTTGTGTTCTAGATATGTCAACTTTTAGTGAAAGTGAATCATGATATTTTAAAACAACATCAAGGGAAATGTTTGGGTAGGATATTGGCATCGGATACCCCAATACCCATACTCGAAACCCAATTTTTTAGTTGGCATTTTCCTAGCGAATTGCTTATGACCTATTGGTCTTCTATATTGATGCAAGAAGTGATAAGGCCAAGCATTTTTCAAATCCATTGTAAGCACAACAATTGCAATTCTATGTACTAGCTAGTAGTGTGTATGGTCAATTTGGAGACTTAAAGCTCTAAACTTGATTATGTACTTATCTCAGTTGTGGGTATATGGTGTGGTCAATTTGAAGATTATGATACTAATCTTTACTCTTATTTTTTAAAATTGCAGGTTTGCTGCTGGTTTCCATGCTGGTGCAAGTGGTGGGGCTGCGGGCGGGATTTTGATGTTCAGAATACTTATTTGTTTCCTTGTTGCTCTATGTATATGGTGTCTGTCTCTCTGGTAGTCTATGGCTACTATGTCTATGTGCTAGCTAGTAGTATGTATGGTCAATTTGGAGACTTAAAGCTCTGAACTTGATTATGTACTTATCTCAGTTGTGGGTATATGGTGTGGTGAATTTGGAGACATAAAACTCTGGATTTGATTCTATACTTGTCTCAGTTGTGGATACAACATAGCCTTGTATTTGTTTATTGTACCACTAGTATTTGTTTATATAGCCTTGTATTTGTTTATTGTACCAATAGTATTTTATTAATGCTTCAATAGTTTTCTTGATAGCCAAGAGAATTATTAAAAAAATAATACATATTATTCGTAACGGATATAATTGTTAGATATTGATCGTTACTAAATTTTGTAACGGTTATAAGTGTTACAAATCAAATTAATATGTGAGGAGTTTTGCTTCTTAGATCTGTTACAGAATATATAAATCACGCTTATAACTGTTAGTAATGTTAGTAACAAATAATATCTAACATTTATATCCGTAAGATATGTACCGTTACTAATGTTTGAAATGATTATAAGTGTTAAGAATGAGGATGAATTTGGATTCTAAACATCCGTTACGAAAGAAACGTAACGCTTATAACCGTTACTAAAACTAATTTTGTCACACTTATAACTGTTACAAAATGTGTTACAAATATTTGTAACGCCGTATTCCTTACTATTTTTTTGTGTTACTAAAATTTATTGTAACAATTATAAGCATTGCAAAATCATGATTTTGGTGTAGTGAATAACGTGTTATAAGAAGAGAGAAGAAGAGAGAAGAGAACGGAGAGATAAATAAAGAGAGAAGAGAGAAGAAGTCCTTCTCCAATCTATTCACCACGGGTATAGGTGTGTAGTAAGAAGGAATCTAAATTCCAAAATTTTACTTCTTAATAATATAATTAAATCTCTCTGTTCTTTTCTCTCTTCTTCTCTCTCTACTATGGAGTTTTAAAATTTAGATTTCTTTTTACTTCACACCTATACCCATGGCGAATAGACTAGAGCAGGACTTCTTCTCTCTTCTCTCTTCTCTCTTCTCTCTTCGTTTATCTCTTTGTTTTTTTCTCTTTTTCTCCCATCTCACAACACATTATCGGCACAAACATATCAAGGCCAGCCGACCAGTCGTAAGAAAATAGTGAGAGAAACAAAGTCAAAAGTAAAGTTTTGGAATATAGATTCCTTCTTACTTCACACCTATACCCGTGGCGAATAGACTGGAGTAGGAGAAAAGAGAACAAAGAGATAAATGAAGAGAGAAAAGAGACAAAAAGAGAGAAGAGAATGAAGAAATAAAAGAAGAGAGAAGAGAGAATAAGTCCTGCTCCAGTCTATTCGCCACAGGTATATGTGTGAAGTAAGAAGGAATCTAAATTTCAAAACTCCACTTCTCTATAATATAATTAAATCTCTTTATTCTCTTCTCTCCTCACCCATGGATTATAAAAAATAAATACTGGTCGGCTCTAATTAGTTATTAAATAATTAATTAGTTATTTTAATTTAATTATTTTACTTCACATCTATACCCGTGGCCAATGGACTGGAGCATGACTTTTTATCTCTTCTCTCTTAGTTTATCTCTCCATTCTTTTCTCTCTTCTTCTCCCATCTCACAACATGTTATCAGCAGTATAGGTGTAAAGTAAGAAAGAATCTAAATTAGAAAACTCTAATTCTCAAAAATATAATTAAATCTCTTCATTCTCTTCTCCTATGGATTAAGGTTTCCTATATATTGCTTAGGCCCTAAGTAAGCTTACCCTATAAATAATTTATGACCCCTTTTCGGTGACGTTTGATAGCTCCCTTTCTTCTATCTCACAATATATTATCAGCATAAATATATTGAGCCCAACCGACCAGTCAAAAGAAAATGGGAAGAGAAACGAAGACAAAAGTGGAGTTTTGAAATTTATCTTCCGTCTTACTTCACACCTAAACCCGTGGCGAATGGACTCAAACATGACTTCTTCTCTCTTCTCTCTTCATTTCTCTCAGTTATCTTCTCTCTTCTTCTCTCTCTTCTGTCTTCGTTTCTCTCTATGTTTTCTTGTGACTGGTTGGCTGGGCTCGACATATTCGTGTTAATAACGTATTGTAAGAAGAGAGAAGAAGAAAGAAGAGAACGGAGAGATAAATAAATTATTTAATGCCTGTGCTCGATATATTTGTACTGATAATGTATTGTAAGATGGGAGAAAGGGAGAGCCGTCAAATATGCCATAACCTAAAGGGGTCGTATATTATTTATAGGGTAAGCTTACTTAGGGCCTAAGCAATGTATAGGAAATCCTAATCCATGGAAGAAATCCGACAGTGGATAATGAAATAGAGCATGACTTCTTCTCTCTTCTCTCTTTATTTATCTCTCCATTCTCTTCTCTCTTCTTCTCTCTTTTCTATGGAGTTTTGGAATTTAGATTCCTTCTTACTTCACATCTATACCCATGGCTAATGGTCTGGAGCAGGACTTCTTCTCTCTTGTTTATCTCTCTATTATCTTCTCTCTTCTTCTCTCTTTTCTGTCTTCTTTTCTCTCTCTGTTTCTTGTGACTGGTTGGTTAGGCTCGATATGTTCGTTCTGATAATATATTGTGAGATGGAAGAAAGAGAGGGCCGTCAAATGTGCCCTACCCTAAATGGGTCAAATAAATACTAAAAACTGGAGTTTTGGAATTTAGATTCCTTCTTACTTCACACCTATACCCGTGGTCAATGCAATGGAGCAGGTCTTCTCTCTTTATTTATCTCTCCGTTCTCTTCTCTTTTCTTCTCTCTTTTCTGTCTTAGTTTCCCTCTCTATTTTTTGAGGACTAGTCGGTTGGGCTCGACATGTTTATACTGATAACATATTGTGATAAGAGAGAAGAGAACGGAGAGATAAACTAAGAGAGAAGAGAAAAAGTCTTGCTCCAATCCATTCGCCACGGATATAGGTATAAAGTAAAAATGAATCTAAATTCCAAAACTCTATTTCTCAATAATATAATTAAATATCTCCGTTCTCTTCTTGATCACTCTTATGGATTAGTATTTCCTATAGATTGCTTAGGCCCTAAGTAAGCTTACCTTATAAATAATATACTACCCTTTTAGGGTGGGGCATATTTGACGGTTTTTTCTTTCTCCCATCTCACAACACTTTATCAGCACGAACATGTCAAGCCCAGCTGACCAGTCACAAGAAAATGGAGAGAGAAACGAAGACAAAAGTGAAGTTTTGGAATTTAGATTACTTCTAACTTCACACCTATACCCGTGGCCAATGGACTGGAGCAGGACTTCTTCTCTCTTCTCTCTTCGTTTATATCTCCATTCTCTTCTCTCTTCTCCCATGGATTAGGATTTCTCATAGATTGTTTAGGCTCTAAGTATGCTTACCCTACAAATAATATACGACCCCTTTAGGGTGGGGCACATTTGACGGCTCTTTCTTTCTCACATTTTATAACATATTATCAGCACGAACATGTCGAGCCCAGCCGATCAGTCACAAGAAAACGGAGAGAGAAACAAAGACAAAAGTGGAGTGTTGGAATTTAGATTCCTTCTTACTTCACACCTATACCCGTGGCTAATGGACTGGAGTAGGACTCCTTCTCTTTTCTCTCTTTATTTATCTCTCCATTCTCTTCTCACTTCTTCTCTCCTTTTTGTGGAGTTTTGAAATTTAGATTCCTTCTTACTTCACACCTATACCCGTGGCTAATGTGGGTGTAAATTTTGGCCGGAAGCCTCACAAATAGCGGGACCCACCAGCCCTACCCTTGGGGTCCACAAAGACGACAGCAGGACCCACTAGCACTGCCTGTGGGATCTACAAAGATGACAGCGAGACCTACCAGCCCTGCCTATGGGGTCCACAAAGACGACAGCGGGACCCACCAGACCCGAAGACTCCATATAACCAGTCAATCAAGTCGAGTCGAAGGGCTGATCGAACTTTAGTCTAGATTGTTGATTCGGATATTGCTTGTTAGTGCCTTTGAATTCAAACTTTGAATAAGAATAGTGAGGAGATTGACACAAGATATGATATTAGAGTTCAACCGAAACCTATATCTCCGTGCTATAAGGTGCAACCTAAATTCACTAACACTTTTCTCAAAGTGACCTCAACAGGCCGAGTGTCACTGATCTCTTTGAAAAGAAGATCGAAGGGTTAGGATATGAAAGCTCTAGGTTTTTTGAAAGTCTGATTCAGAAATCAGAGATCCGATTTTTTCTAGTACACTCGTTGGGTCTGCTATTTATAGATTTTTCTTGAAGGGAAACCAGAGTAAAGGGTAGTTTTTATAGCTGTCGCCTAAATCCCGACGGGGTTGATGGGTCCCTCCGTCTTCTTGGTAGACTCCACAGGCAGGACTGGTATCTCGGTGGACCCCACAGGCAGGGCCGGTGGGTCCTGCTGTTACCTCGATGGTCCCCATAGGCAAGGCTGGTGGGTCCCGCTATCATCTTTATGGATCCTACAGGCAGGGCTAGTAGGTCCCGTTGTCGTCTTTGTGGACCCCACAGGCAGGGCTGGTGGGTCCCACTATTTGTGAGGCTTTCGGCCAAAATTTGCACCCACAGCCAATGGACTGGAGCAAGACTTCTTCTCTCATCTCTCTTTGTTTATCTCTTCATTCTCTTCTTTCTTCGGTCGTTATTTCTCTTTGTTTTCTTGTGACTGGTCGGTTGGGCTTGACATGTTCGTATTGATAACGTGTTGTAAGATGGAAGAAAGTGAGAGCCGTCAAACATGCCCTACCCTAAACGGGCAGTATATTATTTATAGGGTAAGCTTACTTAGGGCCTAAGCAATCTATGGAAAACCCGAATCCATGGGTGAAGAGAGAAAAGAATTGAGAGATTTAATTATATTATTAAGAAGTGGAGTTTTGGAATTTAGATTCCTTCTTATTTCACACCTATACCCGTGGCGAATGGATTGGAGAAGGACTTTTTTCTCCTCTATCTTTGTTTATTTCTTCGTTCTCTTCTCTCTTATTTTCTCTTCTTTGTCGTCGTTTCTCTCTCTGTTTTCATACGACTGGTCAGCTGAGCTCCACATGTTCGTGCTGATAACGTGTTATGAGATTGGACAAAGGGAAAGTCGTCAAACGTGTCCCACCCTAAAGGGGTCATATATTATTTATAGGGTAAGCTTACTTAAGGCATACGTAATCTACAAGAAACCGTAATCTATAGGAGAAGAGAAAAGAGAATAGAGAGATTTAATTAAATTATTAAGAACTAGAGTTTTGGAATTTAGATTCCTTCTTACTTCACGCCTATACCCATGGCGAATAGACTAGAGCATGACTTCTTCTCTTTTCTCTTTTTGTTTATCTCTCTGTTCTCTTCTCTCTTCTTACAACATGTTATCAGCATGAACATGTCGAACCCAGCCGACCAGTCACAAGAAAACAGAAAGAGAAACGAAGACAGAAGAGAGAGAAGAAAAGAGAAGAGAACGAAGAGAGAATAGGGAGATAAATGAAGAGAGAAGAAGCCCTCCTCTAGTCCATTGGCCACAGGTATAGGTGTGAAGTAAGAAGGAATCTAAATTCCAAAACTCTACTTCTTAATATTTATACGACCCCTTTTTGGTAGGGCACATTTAATGACTCTATTTCTTTTATCTCACAACACGTTATCAGCACGAACATGTCTAGCCCACCAGACCAGTCGCAAGAAAACGAAGACAGAAGCATGACTTCTCTACTTCTCTCTTCTCTCTTTATTTATCTTTCCATTCTCTTCTTTTTTCTGCTCTCTCTTCTGTGGAGTTTTAGAATTTAGATTCTTTCTTACTTCATACCTATACCCTTGGCCAATGAACTGGAGCATGACTTCTTCTCTCTTTTATCTTCATTTATCTCTTCGTTCTCTTCTTTCTTCTTTTCTCTCTTCTATCTTCGTGCTGATAACGTGTTTTGAGATGGGAAAAAGAGAGAGCCGTCAAACATGCCGCACCCTAAAGGGGTCGTATAAATATTAAGAAGTGGAGATTTTGAATTTAGATTACTTCTTACTCCATAGCTAAACCCGTGGCCAATGCACTAGAGCGGAACTTCTTCTCTCTTCTCTTTTTGTTTATGTCTTTATTCTCTTTTCACTTCTCTCTCTTCTATCTTCTCTTCCCTCTCTATTTTCTTATAACTGGTCAGCTGGGCTTGACATATTCATGTTGATAACGTGTTGTGAGAAGAGAGAATAAGAGAGAAGAGAATAGAGAGATAAATGAAGAGATAAGGGAGAAGAAATCCTACTCCATATTATTTAACTAATATATGTTCGTGAAGAAAACAGAGAGGAAAATAAGGACAGAAGAGAGAGAAGAAGTGAGAAGAGAATGGAGAGATAAACAAAAAGAGAGAAGAGTGAAGAAGTCCTACTCCAGTCCATTCGCTACAGATATAGGTATGAAGTAAGAAGGAATCTAAATTACTAATCTGCACTTCTTAAAATTTATACGACCCCTTTAGGGTGGGGCACGTTTGACAGCTCTCTCTTTCTCCTATCTCACAACACTTACCCTATAAATAATATAAGACCCCTTTAGGGTGAGGCACGTTAAACGGTTCTTTCTTTCACCTATCTCACAAAACGTTATCAGCACAAACATATCGAGCCCAGTCGACCAGTAATAAGAAAATGGAGAGAGAAATGAAGACAAAAGAGAGAGAAGAAAAGAGAAGAGAATGGAGAGAGAAACAAAAAGAGAAGAGAGAAGAAGTCATGCTCTAGTCCACTGGCCTTGGGTATAGGTGTGAAGTAAGAAAGAATCTAAATTTCAAAACTCCACTTCTGTCTTCGTTTCTCTCTCTATTTTCTTACGATTAGTCGGCTGTGCTCGACATGTTCTTACTGATAATGTGTTGTGAAATGGGGGAAAGAGAGAGACGTTAAATGTACCCCACCCTAAAGGGGTCGTATAAATATTGAGAAGTGGAGTTTTGGAATTTAGATTCCTTGTTACTTCACACCTATACCCATGGCCAATGGACCGGAGCAGGACTTCTTCTCTCTTCTCTCTTCGTTTATCTCTCCATTCTCTTCTCTCTTCGTTTATTTCTCCGTTCTCTTTGCACTTCTTCTGTCTTCTCTCTTCGTTTATCTTTTCGTTCTCTTCTCTTTTATTCTCTCTCTTCCATCTTTGTTTCTCTCTCTGTTTTCTTGTGACTGGTCGGCTGGGCTCGATATGTTCGTGCTGATAATATATTTTCAGATAGGAGAAAGAGAGAGCCATCAAACATGCCCCACCCTAAAAAATGTCGTATATTATTTATAGGGTAAACTAACTTAGGGCCTAAGTAATCTATGGGAAAAAGAAACAAAGACAGAAGAGAGAAGAAAATAGAAGAAAACAAAAAGAGAAACGTAGATGGAAGAGAAAGAAGAAGAGAGAAGAGAACGGAGAGATAAATGAAGAGAGCAGAAGTCTTGCTCCAATCAATTCTCCATGGGTATAGGTGTGAAGTAAGAAGGAATATAAATTCCAAAACTCCACTTCTCAATAGTATCATCTTAACATTATTATGATTATCATAGTAATGTTACTATAATCATTTATTTAATTTTTAAATAATTCAATAATTTAAATAGTTTATTAATTAAGTATTTAGTAAAATAATTAATTAATTAAATTATTTAAATATCTAGTTATTTAATTATTTTTTTAATGTTTATAATAAAAAGTAAACTAATTAAATAAATATTAAGAAAGAAGAGAGAAGAAGTCGTGCTCCAGTCCATTCGTCATGGGATAGGTGTGAAGTAAGAAGGAATCTAAATTCTGAAACTCCATGGAAGAGAAAGAATAAAGGAGAATAGAACAGAGAGATAAATGAAGAGAGAAGAAGTCCTGCTCCAGTCTATTGGCCACGGGTATATATGTGAAGTAAGAATGAATCTAAATTCCAAAAACTCCACTTCGTAGTAGTTCATTTTATTTAAATAATTCAATATCTATTTATACTATAATAATTATATTTAATTAATTATTTTACTAAAAACTTAATTATTAAATTATTTAAATTATTAAATTATTTAATAATAAAATAAATAATTAATTTAGTTAAAAAAATTATAGTAACATTACTATAATAATCATAATAACGTTGAGATAATACTATTGCGAAGTGGTGTTTTGAAATTTAGATTCCTTCTTACTTTACACCTATACTCGTGGCTAATGGACTGGAACATGACTTCTTCTCTCTTCTTACTTCGTTTATTTCTCCGTTCTCTTCTCTCTTTTGTCTTTATTTCTCTCTCCGTTTTGTTGTAACTGGTCAGTTGGCCTTGGCATGTTCGTACTGATAACGTGTTAAGGGAGAAAGTAAAAGCCATCAAATGTGCCCTACCCTAAAAGGGTCGTATATTATTTATAGGATTAGCTTATTTAGGGCCTAAGTAATCTATAAGAAACCAAAATCCATGGGAGAATAGAGAAGAGAATGGAGAGATTTAATTATATTATTGAGAAGTAGAGTTTTGGAATTTAGATTCTTTCTTATTTCACACCTATACCCTTGGCCAATAGACTGGAGTAGGACTTCTTCTCTTTTCTAACTTCGTTTATTTTTCCATTCTCTTCCCTCTTCTTTTCTCTTCTCTGTCTTTATCTCTCTCTCTGTTTTCTTGGGACTGGTCGGCTGGGCTCGATATATTCGTACTGATAACATGTTGTGGGATGGAAGAAAGAGAGAGCCGTCAAATATGCCCCACCCTAAAAGGGTCGTATATTATTTATAGGTTAAGCTTACTTAGGGCCTAAGCAATCTATGGGAAACTTTAATCCATAGGAGAAGAGAGAAAACAATATGGAGATTTAATTATATTATTGAGAAGTGGGGTTTTGGAATTTAGATTCCTTCTTACTTGACACCTATACCCCTGGCAAATGGACTGGGGCAGGACTTCTTCTTTCTTCTTTCTTCGTTTATCTCTCTGTTATCTTCTCTCTTCTCACAATATATTATCAGTATGAACATGTCTAGTCCAGCCGACCAGTCGTAAGAAAACGGAGAGAGAAATGAAGACAAAAGAGGGAGAAGAAAAGAGAAAAGAACGGAGAGATAAATAAAAAGTGAAGAGAGAAGAAGCCCTGCTCCAGTGTATTGGCCATGGGTATAGGTGTAAAGTAAGAAGGAATCTAAATTTTAAAACTCCACTTCTCAATATTTATCTGACCCCTTTATAGTGGGGCACATTTGACATCTCTCTCTTCCTCCCATCGTATAACACGTTATGGGCACGAACATGTCGAGCCCAGCCAACCTGTCGTAAGAAAATGGAGAGAGAAAGGAAGACAGAAGTGGAGTTTTCGATTTTAGATTCCTTCTTACTTCATACATATACTCATGGTCAATGGACTAGAGCAGGACTTCTTCTCTCTTCACTCGTTATTTCTCTCTCCGTTCTTTAATCTCTTCTTCTCTCTCTTCTGTGGAGTTTTGGAATTTAAATTCCTTTTTACTGCACTCTTATACCCTTGGCCAATGGACTGGAGCAGGACTTTTTCTATATTTTATCTTCGTTTAGCTCTCTGTTATCTTCTCTCTTTTTCTCTTTCTTTTGTCTTCTTTTCTCTCTCCAGTTTCTTGTGACTGGTCGACTGGGCTAGACATGTTCGTGCTGATAACGTGATATAAGATGGAAGAAAGAGAGAGCTCTCAAACATGCTCCACCCTAAAGGGGTCGTATAAATATTAAAAAGTAGAGTTTTGGAATTTAGATACCTTCTTACTTCACAGCTATACATGTGGCCAATGGCCTGGAGTAGGACTTCTTCTCTCTATATTTATCTCTTTGTTCTCTTTCTTCTTCTTGCTTTTTTGTCTTTATTTTTCGTTCTGTTTTTTTATGACTGGTCTGCTGGGCTCGACATGTTCGTGCTGATAACGTGTTGTAAGAAGAGTTAAGAGAGAAGAGAATGGAGAGATAAACAAATTATTTAACGGTTGGGCGTGACATGTTCGTGCTGATAACGTATTGTAAGATAGGAGAAAGAGAGAGCCGTTAAATTTGCCCTACCTATTATATTATTTATAGGGTATGTTTACTTAGGGCCTAAACAATCTATGAAAAACCCTATTCCAATGGAGAGATCCGACGGTAGATAATGAACTAGAGTAGGACTTCTTCTCTTATTATTTATCTCTCGGTTCTCTTCTTTCTTCTTCTTAATCTTCTGTAGAGTTTTGGAATTTAAATTCCGTCTTACTTCACACCTATACCCATGGCCAATGGACTGGAGAAGGACTTATTTTCTTTTTTTTCTTTATTTATCTCTTAATTCTCTTCTCTCTTCTTCTCTCTCTTCTGTCTTTGTTTCTCTCTCTCTTTTATCTTCATTTCTCTCTTCGTTTTCTTATGACTGTTCGGCTGGGCTCGACATGTTCATGCTGATAACGTGTTGTGAGAAGAAAGAAGAAGAGAGAAGAGAACGGAGAGATAAATGAAGAGAGAACAGAGAAGAAGTCCTGCTCCAATCCATTTCCTATGGGTATAGGTGTGAAGTAAGAAGGAATCTAAATTCCAAAACTCCACTTCTCAATAATATAAACGAAGAGAGAAGAGAAAAGAGAACGACTTGTGACTGGTCGGTTGGGCTCGAAATATTCGTGTTGATAACGTGTTCTTAGATGGGAGAAAGAAAGAGTCGTCAAACGTGTCCCACCTTAAAGGGGTCGTATAAAGTGAAGTTTTGGATTTTAGATTCCTTCTTACTTCACACCTATACCTGTGGCCAGTGCACTGAAGCAGGTCTTCTTCTCTCTTCTCTCTTCATTTATTTCTCTGTTCTTTTTTCTCTTCTTTTCCCTTTTCTGTGTTCGTTTCTCTTCTTTTTTTTGTGACTGGTCAGTTGGGATCGACGTGTTTATGCTAAAAACATGTTATGAAAACAGAGAAGAAGAAAGAAGAGAATGGAGAGATAAACGAAAAGAGAAGAAGTCTTGCTCATGTCCATTTACCATGGGTATAGGTATAAACTAAGAAGGAACCAAAATTCCAAAACTCTATTTCTCAATAATATAATTAAATCTCTCCGTTATCTTCTTGATATCTCATATGGATTAGGGTTTCCTACAGATTGCTTAGGCCCTAAGTAAGCTAACCTTATAAATAAATTATGACCCCCTTAGGGTGGGGAAAGTTTAACGGCTCTCTCTTTATCCCATCTCACAACACATTATCAGCACGAACATGTCGAGCCCAGCCGACCAGTCGTAAGAAAATGGAGAGAGAAACAAAGATAGAAAAGGAGTTTTAAAATTTAGATTTCTTGTAACTTTACACCTATACCCGTGGCCAATGGACTGGTGCAGGACTTCTTCTCTCTTCTCTCTTCATTTATTTCTCTATTCTCTTCTATCTTCTCCCATAGATTAGGGTTTCTCATACATTGCTTAAAGTAAGCTTACTCTATAAATAATATACGACCTCTTTAGGGTGGGGCATGTTTGACAGCTTTCTCTTTCTCCTATCTCAAAACACGTTATCAGCTGGAAAATATCAAGCCCATCCGACCAGTCGTATGAAAACGGAAAGAGAAACGAAGGCAGAAGTGAAGTTTTGGAATTTAGATTCCTTCTTACTTCACACCTATACCCGTGGCCAATGGACTGGAGTAGGACTTCTTCTCTTTTCTATCTTTATTTATCTCTCTATTCTCTTCTCTCATCTTCTCTCTCTTCTGTGGAGTTTTGGAATTTTGGAGTTTTGGAATTTAGATTCTATTCGTTCTCTTCTCTTTTCTTCTCTATCTGTTTTCTTATTATTGGTCGGTTGGGCTCGATATGTTCATGCTAATAACGTATTATGTGATAGAAGAAAGGAGCACTGTCAAACGTGCCCTACTTTAAAGGGGTCATATATTATTTATATGGTAAGCTTACTTAGGGCCCCTAAGCAATCTATAGGAAACCCTAATCTATAGGAGAATAGAGAAAAGAATGGAGAGATTTAATTATATTATTGAGAAGTGGTGTTTTGGAATTTAGATTCCTTCTTACATCACACCTATACCCATGGACAATGGACTGAAGCGGGTCTTCTTCTATCTTCTATCTTTATTTTTATCTATGTTCTCTTCTCTCTACTTCTCTCTCCTCTGTCTTTGTTTCTTTCTCCGTTTTCTTATGACTGGTTGGCTGGGCTCGACTTGTTCATACTGATAACGTATTATGAGATAGGAGAAAGAGAGAGCCATCAAACGTGCCCCACCCTAAAGGGGTCGTTTATTATTTATAGGGTAAGCTTACTTAGGGCCTAAGCAATCTATGGAAATCCAAATCTATGAGAGAAGAGAAAAGAGAACGGGGAGATTTAATTATATTATTGAGAAGTGGAGTTTTGGAACTTAGATTTCTTCTTACTTCATACCTATACCCGTGATGAATGGACTAGAGCAGGACTTCTTCTCTATTCTCTCTTCATTTATATCTCCTTTCTCTTCTTTCTTCTTTTCTCTTCTCACAATACATTATCAGCACAAACATATCAAGCCCAACCGACCAGTTGCAAGAAAATGGAGAGAGAAACAAAGATAGAAGAGAGAAGAAGAGAGAAGAGAATGGAGAGATAAATGAAGGGAGAAGAACCCCTGCTCCAGTCTATTGGCCACGGGTATAGGTATGAAGTAAGAAGGAATCTAAATTCTAAAACTCTACTTCTTAATATTCTTATGACCCCTTTATGGTGGGGAACGTTTAACGGGTCTCCCTATGTCCTATCTCACAACACGTTATCAGCACGAACATGTCGAGCCCAGCTGACCAGTCGCTAGAAAACGGAGAGAGAAACAAAGACAGAAGTTAAGTTTTTGGTTTTAGATTTCTTCTACTTCACACCTATACCCGGGCCAATGGACTGGAGCAGGACTTCTTCTCTATTCTCTCTTTATTTATCTCTATGTTTTTTTTTCTTTTCTTCTCTCTCTTTTATGGGGATTTGGACTAGAGCAGGATTTCTTCTCTCTTCTATCTTCATTTATCTCTCTGTTCTCTTCTCTCTTTTGTCTTTGTTTCTCTCTCTATTTTCTTATGAATGGTCGGCTGGGATTGATATGTTCGTTCTGATAACGTGTTGTGAGATGGGAGAGTGTGAGAGCCGTCAAATATGCCCCACCCTAAAGGGGTCGTACAAATATTGAGTAGTGGAGTTTTGAAATTTTGATTCCTTCTTACTTCACAGCTATACTCTTTTTGTTTTCTTGTGACTGGTCGACTGGGCTTGACATATTCGTGCTGATAACGTGTTATGAGAAGAGAGAAGAGAGAAGAGAAGGGAGAGATAAATTAATTATTTAACGGCTGGGCTAGATATGTTTATACTGATAATGTGTTTTAAGATGGGAGAAAGGGAGAGCCGTCAAATATGCCCTACCCTTTATATTATTTATAGGGTAAGATTACTTAGGGCCTAAACAATCTATAGGAAACCCTATTCCAAGGGAGAGACCGACGGGTGATAATAAACTAGAGTAAGACTTCTTCTCTCTTTATTTATCTCATTGTTATCTTCTCTCTTCTTCATAATCTTCTGTGGAGTTTTGTAATTTAGATTCCTTCCTACTTCACACCTATACCCGTGGCCAATAGACTTGAGCATGACTTCTTCTCTCTTCTCTCTTCGTTTATCTCTCCGTTCTTTTCCCTCTTCTTCTCTTACTTTTGTCTTCATTTCTCTCTTACTTTTATCTTCATTTTCTCTTTGTTTTTTTGTGACTGGTCGGCTGGGCTCAACAAATTCGTGCTGATAACATGTTGTGAGAAGAGAGATGAAGAGATGAGAGAACAGAGAAATAAACGAAGCGAGAAGAGAGAAGAAGTCCTGCTCCAATCCATTCGCCATGGGTATAGGTGTTAAGTAAGAAGGAGTCTAAATTCCAAAACTCCACTTCTTAATAATATAATTATAATCTCTCCATGCTCTTCTCTCTTCTTCCATGTATTAAGGTTCTCTATAGATTGCTTAGGCCCTAAGTAAGCTTACACCATAAATAATATACGACCCCTTTTGTATGGGGCACGTTTGACGGGTCTCTCTTTCTCCCATCTTATAACACGTTATCAGATTCTTTCTTACTTCAAACCTATACCGTGGCCAATGGAATAGAGCTGGACTTTTTCTCTCTTCTCTCTTTGTTTATCTCTCTGGTCTCTTCTCTCTTTTTCTATCTCTTCTATCTTTGTTTATCTCTCCGTTTTCTTATGACTGGTCAGTTGAGCTCGAAATGTTTATGCTGGTAACGTGTTGTGAGATAAGACAAAGAGAGAGCCGTCAAATGTGCCCTAGCTTAAAGGGGTCGTATAAATATTAAGAAGTGGAGTTTTGGATTTTAGATTCATTCTTACATCACACCTATACCCGTGGCCAATGCACTGGCTATACCCATAGCCAATGCACTGGAGCAAGTCTTTTCTCTCTTCATTCTTCATTTATCTCTCTGGTCTCTCCGTTCTTTTCTCTCTTCTTCTCTCTCTTCTGTCTTTATTTATTTCTTTGTTTTTTTACGACTGGTTGGTTAGGGTCGATATGTTCATGCTGATAATGTGTTGTGAGGAAAGAGAAGAAGAGAGAAGAAAAAAGAGAGATAAACGAAGAGATAAGAGAGAAGAAGTCATGCTTATGTCCATTTACCATAGGTATAGGTACGAAGTAAGAAGGAGCCTAAATTCTAAAATTTCATTTCTCAATAATATAATTAAATCTCTCCGTTCTTTTCTTTATCTCTTATATGGATTAGGGTTTCCTATAGATTTCTTAGGCCCTAAGTAATCTTACCTTATAAATAATATACGACCCCCTTAGGATAGGGAACGTTTGACGGCTCTCTCTTTCTCCCTTCTTACAAGATATTATCAGCACGAACATATCAAGCCCAGTCGACCAGTCACAAAAAAACAGAGAGAAAATGAAGACATAAGTGGAGTTATGGAATTTAGATTCCTTCTAACTTTACACCTATACCCGTGGCCAATGGACTAGAGTAAGACTTCTTCTCTCTTCTGTCTTCTTTTATTTCTTCGTTCTCTTCTATCTTCTCCCATGGATTTGGGTTTCTCATAGATTACTTAGGCCCTAAGTAAGCTTACCCTATAAATAATATATGACCCCTTTAGGGTAGGGCACATTTGACGCTTTCTCTTTCTCCCATCTCATAACACGTTATCAGCACGAACATGTCGAGCCCATCCAACCAGTCATAAGAAAATAGAGAGAGAAACGAAGACAGAAGTGGAGTTTTGAAATTTAGATTCATTCTTACTTCACACCTATACCCGTGGCCAATGGACTGGAGTAGGACTTCTTCTCTTTTCTCTCTTTATTTATCTCTCTATTCTCTTCTCTCTTCTTCTCTTTCTTCTGTGGAGTTTTTGAATTAATATTCCTTCTTACTTCACACCTATACTTGTGGCCAATGGTCTGGATCAGGACTTCTTCTCTCTTCTCTCTTTATTTATCTCTTCATTCTCTTCTCTTTTATTCTCTCTCTTTTGTTTTTATTTCTCTCTTTGTTTTCTTGTAATTGGTTGGTTGGGCTCGATATGTTCGTGCTGATAACGTATTATAAGATAGGAGAAAGTGAGCACCGTCAAATATGCCCCACCCTAAAGGGGTTGTATATTATTTATAAGGTACGCTTGCTTAGGGACTAAGCAATCTATAGGAAACCCTAATCCATGGGAGAAGAGTGAAGAAAATAGAAAGATTTAATTATATTATTGAGAAGTGGAGTATTGAAATTTTGATTCCTTCTTATTTCACACCTATACCCGTGAATAAACTCGAGCAGGACTTCTTCACTCTTCTATCTTCGTTTATATCTCTGTTCTCTTCTCTCTTCTTCTTTCTCCCCTGTCTTTATTTCTCTCTCTATTTTCTTACGGCTGGTCGGCTGGGCTCGACATATTCGTGCTGATAACGTATTATAAAATAGGAAAAAGGGAGAGCCGTCAAATATGCCCCACCCTAAAGGGGTCGTATATTATTTATAGGGTAAGCTTACTTAGGGCCTAAGCAATCTATGGGAAATCCTAATCCATGGGAGAAGAGAGAATAGAACATGGAGATCTAATTATAATATTGAGAAATAGAGTTTTGGAATTTAGATTCCTTCTTACTTCATACCTATACCTGTGACGAATGGACTAGAGCATGACTTCTTCTCTATTCTCTCTTCGTTTATCTCTCCGTTATCTTCTTTCTTCTTCTCTCTTCTCACAACACGTTATCAGCACGAACATGTCGAGCCCAACCGACCAGTCGTAAGAAAATAGTGAAAGAAACAAAGACATAAGAGAGAAGAAGAGGAAGAAGAAAAGAGAAGAGAATAGAGAGATAAATGAAGAGAGAAGAGAGAAGAAGCCCTACTCCAGTCCATTGGCTACGAGTATAGGTGTGAAGTAAGTAGGAATCTAAATTCTAAAACTCTACTTCTCAATATTTATATGACTCCTTTATGGTAGGGCACGTTTGACGGGTCTCTCTTTGTCCTATCTCACAATACATTATACGCACGAACTTGTCGAGCCCATACGACCAGTCCCAAGAAAACAGAGAGAGAAACGACGACAGAAATAGAGTTTTTGAATTTAGATTTCTTCTTACTTCACACCTATACCTGTGGCCAATGGACTGGAGCAGGACTTCTTCTCTCTTCATTTATCTCTTGGTTCTCTTCTTCTTTTTTTTTCTCTCTTCTATGCAATTTTGGACTGGAGCAGGAATTATTCTCCCTTCTATCTTTGTTTATTTCTTCATTCTCTTCTCTCTTCTTCTCTCTTCTGTCTTTGTTTCTCTCTTCGTTTTCTTGTGACTGGTCGGTTGGGTTTGATATGTTCGTACTGATAACGTGTTGGGAGCTGGGAGAGAGTGAGAGCCGTCAAATATGCCCTACCCTAAAAGGGTCGTATAAATATTGAGAAGTGGAGTTTTGGAATTTAGATTCCTTCTTACTTCACAGCTATACCCATGGCCAATGGATTGAATAGGACTTCTTCTCTCTTCTCTCTTCGTTTAACTCTTCTGTCTCTTTTCTCTTGTTCACTCTCTTCTGTCTTTGTTTCTGTCTCTGTTTTCTTGTGACTGGTCAGCTGGGCTCGATATGTTCGTATGGATATCGTGTTATAAGAAGAGAAAAGAGAATAAAGAGATAAGCAAAGAGAGAAGAGAGAAGAAGTCCTACTCTATGTTATTTAACTAATATATGATTGTAAAAAAAACAGGGAGAGAAACGAAGACAGAAGAAAGAGAAGAAGAGAGAAGATAACGGAGAGATAAACGAAAAGAGAAGAGAGAAGAAGTCCTGCTCCAGTCCATTGGCCATGGGTATAGGTGTAAAGTAAGAAGGAATCTAAATTCTAAATCTTTACTTCTCAATATTTATGCGACCTCTTCAGGGTGGGGCATGTTTGATGGCTCTCTTATTCTCCCATCTCACAATACTTATCATATAAATAATATATGACACCTTTAGAGTGGGGCATATTAGACGACTCTTTTTTTCTCCTATCTCACAATATGCTATCAGCATGAATATGTCGAGCCCAACCGACCAGTCATAAGAAAACAAAAATAGAAACAAAGACAGAAGAAAGACGAAGAGATAAGAGAATAGAGAGATAAACGAAGAGAGAAGAGAAATGAAGTCCTACTCCAGTCTATTGACCACGAGTATAGGTATGAAGTAAGAAGAAATCTAAATTCCAAAACTCCACTTCTGTCTTCGTTTCTCTTTCTATTTTCTTACGACTGGTTGGTTGGGCTCAACATGTTCATGCTGATAACGTGTTGTGAGATGGGAGAAAGAGAGAGCCGTCAAACGAGCCCCACCCTAAAGGGGTCGTATAAATATTAAGAAGTATAGTTTTTGAATTTAGATTTCTTCTTATTTCACATCTATACCCGTGGCCAATGGAATGGAGCAGGACTTCTTCTCTTTTCTCTCTTCATTTATCTCTTTGTTCTCTTCTATCTTCTTCCGTCTTCTCTCTTCGTTTATCTCTCTGTTCTCTTCTCTCTTCTTCTCTCTCTTTTATCTTTATTTCTCTCTCCGCTTTCTTGTAACTGGTCGGGTTGGCCCGATATGTTCATGTTGATAATGTATTTTGAAATGGGAAAAAGAGAGAGCCATCAAACGTGCCCCACCCTAAAGAGGTTGTATATTATTTATAGTGTAAGCTAACTTAGGGCCTAAGCAATCTATAAGAAAGAGAAACGAAGACAAAAGAGAGAAGAAAACATAGAGAGAAACAAAGATAGAAGAGAAAGAAGAAGAGAGAAGAAAACGAAGAGATAAACGAAGAGAGAAAAGAGAAGAAGTCTTGCTCTAGTCCATTCGCCACGGGTATAGGTGTGAAGTAAGAAAGAATCTAAATTCCAAAACTCCACTTCTCAATAGTATCATCTCAATGTTATTATGATTATCATAGTAATATTACTATAATTATTTATTTAATTATTAAATAATTTAATAATTAGATAAATTAATAATTAAGTTTTTAGTAAAATAATTAATTATTTTAATTATTTAATTATCACATGATTTAATTATTTTTTTAATATTAACAATATAAAGTAAACTAATTAAATAAATATTGAGAGAGAAAAGAGAAGAAGTCCTACTCTAGTCCATTTGCCACGGGTATATGTATGAAGTAAGTAGGAATCTAAATTCCAAAACTCCATAGAAAATAGAGAAGAAGAGAGAAGAGAACAGAGGGATAAATGAAGAAAGAAAAAGTCATGCTCTAGTCCATTGGCCACGGGTATAGGTTTGAAAGAGAGAGCCGTCAAACGTGCGCTACCATAAAGGGGTCATATAAATACTCTGGAGTAGAGTTTTGGAATTTAGATTCCTTCTTACTTCTCTCTTCTCTCTTCTTCTCGCTTCTCATAATATATTATCAGCACGAACATGTCGAGACCAACCGACCAGTCACAAGAAAATAGAGAGAGAAATGAAGATAGAAGAGAGAGAAGAAGAGAGAATAGAATGGAGAGATAATCGAAGATAGAAAAGAGAAGAAGTCATGTTCGAGTCCATTCTCTATGGGTTTAGGTGTGAAGTAAGAAAGAATATAAATTCCAAAACTCTACTTCTGTCTTTGTTTCTTTCCCTGCTTTCTTTTGGCTGTTCGACTCGACTCAACATGTTCGTGCTGATATCGTATTGTGAGATGGGAGAAAGTGAGAGCTGTCAAACGTGCCCCACTCTAAAGGAGTCATATATTATTTATAAGGTAAGGTTACTTAGGGCCTAAGCAATCTATAGGAAATTCTAATTCATGAGAGAGATCCGACGGTGGACAGCCATCTTTCTTACTTCATACCTATACCCGTGGTGAATGGACTGGTGCAAGACTTCTTCTCTCTTCTATCTTTATTTATCTCTCTGTTCTCTTCTATCTTCTTCTCTCTTTTCTCTCTTTATTTATCTCTCTATTCTTTTCTCTCTTCTTCTCTCTCTTCTATCTTTGTTTCTCTCTCTATTTTCTTGTGACTGGTCGGTTGGGCTCGATATATTCGTGCTAATAACATATTATGAGGTGGAAGAAAGCGAGAAGAGAATAGAGATATAAACATAGAGAGAATTGTTAAATGTTAAATTATCTTATAATACGTCATCAGCATGAACATGTCGAAGAGAGAAGAGAGAAGAAAGAAGAAGTCCTGCAATCAATTAATCAGAATTTAAATCTCTCTTATAAATAATGTTCATACCCAATCCATATTTAAATCTCTCCTACCTGTAATCAATTAAATATAGGTCTTTTTTCTTCCACTTCTGTTCATTCACCTCAACTTTATAATTAGTTAAATAATCATATATCATAATAATGCTACTATAATTTTTTTAATTAAATTAATTATTATATTAAAACAAAGAGAGAAGAGAATTTAATATGATAATCATAATAACGTTGAGATGATACTATTGAGAAGTAGAGTTTTGGAATTTAGATTCCTTCTTACTTCACACCTATACCCGTGGCCAATGGACTGGAGCAGAACTTCTTCTTTCTTCTCTCTTCGTTTATCTCTACATTCTATTCTCTCTTCTTCTATCTCTTCTGTCTTCGTTTCTCTCTCTGTTTTCTTGTGACTGGTCGGCTGGGCTCGACAAGTTCGTGCTGATAACGCATTGTGAGATGAGAGATTAATTATTTATTTTAGTTATTTTATTTATTTTAATTAATATTTTCTAAATAAAATTATATAATTAATTCTCTCAATTAGTAAGGTTACCCTATAAATAGACTAGAGCAGGACTTCTTTTCTCTTCTCTTTTCATTTAAAATTTAATTAAAAAAGTATCATCTCAACGTTATTATGATTATCATAGTAATGTTACTATAAATTTTTTAATTAAATTATTTATTTATTTATTTATTAAATAATTTAAATAATTAAATAATTTAATTATTAAGTTTTTTGTAAAATAAATAATTTATTCAATATTAAATAGATGATTAATTTAAATCATATACGAAGAAATATTATAGAAACCCTATTTATTAAATTATCATAGTTTAATTTTTTTAAATTATAGTAACATTACTATGATAATTATTATTTCTTTAATTACTTATTTATTTAAATATTTATTCAATTTATTAACAAATTAGTTATTAAATAAATATATAATCTATTTAATATATTTCTTCACTATATAAAATTTTAAATATTTAAATAATTAACTTATTATTTAATTAATTAAAAATAAATAATAATTAATAAAATGAATTAATAAATTAATTATATAATTAATTCATTATTTCTTTATTTAATAATTTAAATAATTAAATAGTTAACTAATTGAATTATTTAATAATATAATCATAATAAATAAATAATATAATAAATTTAATTTAATAACTAGATAATTCAATAATTAAATTAATTAATTATTTTACTAAAACCTTAATTATTTAAAAATCTTAAATTAATTTAAATATTTAAAAATTAAATAAATAATTAATTTAATTAAAAAAATTATAGTAATATTACTATGATAATCATAATAACGTAGAGATGACTGGTCAACCTTAATTATTTATAGGGTAAACTTACTTAGGACCTAAGCAATCTATGGGAAACCATAATCAATGAGAGAGATTCGACGGTGGATAGCGATCCGATAATTAGAGAGAGAAGAAGAGAGAAAAGAGAAGACGTCCTGCTCTAGTCCATTCACCACGGGTATAGGTGTGAAGTAAGAAAGATGGCTGTCCATCGTCGGATCTCTCCCATCGATTATTTAGGCCCTAAGTAAGCTTACCCTATAAATAATATATTTTTGTTTTAGAGTGGGGCACGTTTGACGGCTCTCTCTTTCTCCCACATCATAACACGTTATCAGAATGAACATGTCGAGCCCAACCGACTAGTCATAAGAAAACAGAGAGAGAAACGAAGACAGAAGAGCGAGAAGAAGAGATAAAAAAACGAAGAGATAAATGAAGAGAGAAGAGAGAAGAAGTCCTGCTTCAGTTCATTAGCTACGGGTATCGGTGTGAAGTAAGAAGGAGTCTGAATTCTAAAACTCCTCAGAAGAGAGAGAAGAAGAGAGAAAAGAACGGAGAGATAAATAAAGAGAGGAGAAAGAAGAAGTCATGCTTCAATCTATTGGCCACAAGTATAGGTATGAAGTAAGAAAGGAATCTATTTAGGATAGGGCATATTTGATGGCTCTCTCTTTCTCCCATCTCACAACATGTTATCAGCACGAATATGTCGAGCCTAACTGACTAGTCACTAGAAAACGAATAGAGAAACAAAGAGAGATGAGAGAAAAAGTCATGCACCAGTCCATTAGCCACCGGTATAGGTGTGAAGTAGTGTGAAGTAAGTAGTCTAAATTCCAAAACTCAACTTCTCAATAAATATTATAGGACCCCTTTAGAGTGGGGCACGTTTGATGGCTCTTTATTTTTTAAGCATAAACTTGAAATAATCAATGTTTTTATAAATTTTCTTTAGGGTGGGGTACTGTTATTTATCTCTACGTTCTCTCACTTTATTTAAATAATTAACTAATTATTTAATTATTTAAAAATAAGATAATAATTAAAGAAATAACTAATAAATTAAATTAATAAATTAATTATATAATTAAATCATTATTTATTTATTTAATTATTTAAATAATTAAATAGTTACTTAATATTAATATTTAATAATAAAATAATAATAAATAAATATAATAATAAATTTAATTAAATAATTAGTTAATTAAATAATTAAATAAATTTAATTATTTATCACTTTTGTTTTTTTTCTTCGTTTATCTCTCCGTTCTCGTCTCTCTTCTTTTTCTTTCTTATGTCTTCGTTTCTTTCACTATTTTCTTGTGACTGGTCAGCAGGGCTCGATATGTTCATACTAATAACGTGTTGTGAGATTGAATAAGTATAATAAATAAAGAGATGGTAAAGATCTGATGGGTCATATAAATATTAAGAAGTGAAGTTTTGGAATTTAGTTTCCTTCTTACTTCATAACTATACCCGTGGCGAATGGACTAGAGTAGGAGTTCTTTTTTCTTCTTTCTTCCTTTATCTCTCTGTTCTCTTCTCTCTTCTTTGAAGAATATACGACCCCTTTTGGGTAGGGCACGTTTGACGACTCTTTTCTCCCATCTTAAAACACGTTATCAGTACGAACATGTCGAAGAGAGAAGAAGTTCTGTAATAAATTAAATATTTATTTAATTAGATTCTATGGGGCTTGATATATTTGTGCTAATAACATATTGTGAGATGGAAGAAAGGGAGAGCCGTAAAATGTGCCCTACCCTTAAAGGTTCGTATATTATTTATAGGGTAAGCTTACTTAGGGCCTAAGAATTCTATAGGAAACCCTACTCCATAGAAGAGATCCGATGGTGGGCAGCCATCCGATCGAACGATCTCATAATAGTTGTAATGTTTTAAATTTTTTTTTTAAAAAAATATTAATTATTTTTCAAGCAAAAAATTTTATTTATTTAAATTAATTATTTTACTAAAAACTTAATTTATAAATTTTTTAAATTATTAAATAATTTAAACGAAGATAAATAAGAGAGAAGAGAGAAGAAGTCTTGCTCCAATCCATTCACCACGGGTATCGGTGCGAAGTAAAAAGGAATATAAATTCTAAAACTTTACTTCCCAATAGTATCATCTCAATGTTACTATGATTATAATAGTAAATTCTCTTCTCTCTTCGTTTCAATTAAATGATTAATTTAATTAAAAAAATTATAGTAGCAACACTCCACTTAACTATCATAGTAATAAAATAAAGTAAGAAAAGAGAAGATAATTAAATATTTATTTGATTATTTAATTATTTAACAATTTAATTTATTAAATAATAAAATTAATTAAATAATAGGAAGTAAAGAAAAAAGATGAAGCACACTTGAATTTTTTGCTTTAAAAATATTTTACATTTTTCTTTAAAAAAATATAAAACATTACAACTATTGTGAGATCATTCGATCGGATGGCTGTCCATATTCGGACCTCTCCCATGGATTAGGGTTTCTCGTAGATTGCTTAAGCCCTAAGTAAGCTTACCCTATAAATAATATACGATACCTTTTGGGTGGGGCACGCTTCACGGCTCTATTTTTCTCCCATCTTATAATACGTTATCAGTACGAATATATCGAGCCCAGCTGACCAATCGCAAAAAAATAGATAGAGAAACGAAGACAGAAGAGAGAGAAGAAGAGAGAAAATAACGGAGAGATAAATGAAGATAGAAGAGAGAAGAAGTCCCGCTCCAGTCCATTAGCCATGAGTATAAGTGTGAAGCAAAAAGAAATCTAAATTCGAAAACTCTACTTCTATCTTCGTTTCTCTTTCCGTTTTCTTACGATTGTTCGGCTAGGCTCGATATGTTTGTGTTGATAACATATTAAGATATGGGAGAAAGAAAGAAGAGAATGGAGAGATAAACGAAGAAAGAGGAGAGAAGAGAGAAGAAGTCCTGCTCTCTCTAGTTTAAAATAATTTTCTATCTCTTTTCTATGAATACTTATTTATTTTATTTTATACTTTAAGAGAAAGAGAGAGAAATAAAGAAAACGGGGAGAGAAACGGGGAGATAAACAAAAGATAACGTGTTATAAGATGGGAGAAAGAGAGAGCCGTGAAATATGCCCTACCCTAAAGGGGTCATATATTATTTATAGGGTAAGTAGTGTGAGATGGGAGAAAGAAAGAGCCGTAAAATGTGCCCTACCCTAAAGGGGTCGAATATTATTTATAGGGTAAGCTTACTTAGGGCCTAAGAATTCTATGGGAAACCCTAATCCATGGGAAAAGAGAAAAGAGAACAGAGAAATTTAATTATATTATTGAGAAGTAAAGTTTTGGAATTTAGATTCCTTCTTAATTAAACTAGATATGTTTTCAGCACGAATATATCGAGCCCAGCCGACCAGTTGCAAGAAAACAGAGAGAGAAACAAAGACAGAAGTGGAGTTTTGGAATTTGGATTCTTTCTTACTTTACACCTATACCCGTGGCCAATGGACTAGAGCATGACTTCTTCTCTCTTCATTTATCTCTCCGTTCTCTTCTCTCTTCTTCTCTCTCTCCTGTCTTTGTTTTTCTCTCTATTTTCTTGCGACTGGTCGGCTGGGCTTGACATGTTTGTGCTGATAATGTATTGTGATTTGGGAGAAAGAGATAGAGCCGTCAAATATACCCTACCCTAAAGGGGTCATGTATTATTTATAGGGTACGCTTACTTAGAGCCTAAGCAATCTATGAGAAATCCTAATCCATAGGAGAAGAGAGAAGAGAACAAAGATATCTAATTATATTATTGAGAAGTGGAGTTTTGGAATTTAGATTCCTTCTTACTTCAAACCTATACCCATGGCCAATGTACTGGAGCAGAACTTCTTCTCTCTTTGTTTATCTCTCTGTTCTCTTCTTTTTTTTTCTCTCTTCTATCTTCGTTTCTCTCTCTGTTTTCTTGTGACTAGTCCGCTGGGCTCGATATGTTCATGTAGATAATGTGTTGTGAGATGGGATAAAGAGAGAGCCGTCAAACGTGCCCCACCATAAAGGGGTCATATAAATATTAAGAAGTGGTGTTTTGGAATTAGATTCATTCTTACTTCAAATCTATACTCGTGGCCAATAGACTGGAGCAGGACTTTTTCTCTCTTCTATCTTTGTTTATCTCTCTGTTATTTTCTTTCTTCTTCTCTCCCTTCTGTCTTCGTTTCTCTCTCTGTTTTTTTGTGACTGGTCGGTTGGGCTCGATAAGTTCGTGCTGATAACGTATTATGGGATGGGATAAAGAGAAAGTTGTCAAACTTGCCCTACCCTAAAGGGGTCGTATATTATTTATAGGGTAAGCTTATATAAGGGCTAAGCAATCTATAAGAAACCCTAATCCATGGGAGAAGAAAGAAGAGAAAGGAGAGATTTAATTATATTATTGAGAAGTGGAGTTTTGGAATTTAGATTTCTTTTTATTTCACACCTATACCCGTGGCGAATGGACTGAAGTAGGACTTCTTTTCTCTTTTCTATTCATTTATCTCTTCGTTCTCTTCTCACTTGTCATAACATATTATCAGCATGAACATGTCGAGCCCAGCCGACCAGTCATAAGAGAACGGAGAGATAAATAAAGTTATAAGAGATGGGAGAAAGAGAGAGCCGTTAAACGTGCCCCTCTCTAAAGGGGTCGTATATTATTTGTAGGGAAAGCTTAATTAGGGCCACCGTCGAATCTCTCCCATGGATTAGGATTTCCTATAGATTGCTTAGGCCCTAAGTAATCTTACCTTATAAATAACATATGACCCTTTCAGGGTGGGGCATGTTTAACGGCTCTCTCTTTCTCCGATGTCATAACAAGTTATCAGTACGAACATGTCGAGCCCAGCCGACCAGTCACAAGTAAATGGAGAGAGAAATAAAGATAGAAGTGGAGTTTAGGAATTTATATTTCTTCTTATGTCACACCTATACCCGTGGCCAATGGACTAGAGTAAGACTTCTTCTCTCTTTATTTATTTCTCTATTCTTTTCTCTCTTCTTATATCTCTTATGTGGAGTTTTGGAATTTAGATTCCTTCTTACTTTACAGCTATAAGCGTGGTCAATGGACTGGAGCAGGACTTCTTCTATCTTCTCTCTTCATTTATCTCTTTATTATCTTCTCTCTCTTATATCATCTTTTCTCTCTTTGTTTTCTTGTGACTGGTCAGTTAGGTTCGACATGTTCATATTGATAATGTGTTGTGAGAAGAGAGAAGAGAACGGAGAGACAAACGAAGAGAGAATTGAGAAGAAGTCGTGTTCCAGTCCATTCGCCACAGGTATAGTTGTGAATTAAGAAAGATTCTAAATTCCAAAACTCCACTTCTCAATAATATAATTAAATCTCTTTGTTCTTTTTTCTCTTCGTCTATGGATTAGGGTTTCCCATAGATTGCTTAGGCCCTAAGTAATCTTTTTCTATAAATAATATATGACCCCTTTAGGGTGGGGCACGCTTGACGGTTCTCTCTTTCTTCCATCTCACAGCATGTTATCAGTATGAATATATCGAGCCTAGTCGACCAGTCGCAAAAAAATAGTAAGAGAAATAAAGACAGAAGTTAAGTTTTGGTATTCATATTCCTTCTTACTTCACACTTATACCCCTGGCCAATGTACTGGAGCAGGATATCTTCTCTCTTCTCTCTTTATTTATCTATCTGTTCGCTTCTCGCTTCTTATCTCTCTTCTGTGTTCGTTAAACTTCACTTCTTCTCTATATAAATGGATAGAGAAATGAAGACAAAAGAGAAAGAAAAAGAGAGAAAAAAATAAAGAGTTAAACAAAGAGAGAAGAAGTCCTGCTCCAGTCCATTGGCCACGGGTATAGGTGTGAAGTTCTCTATTTTCTCTTTATTTATCTCTCTATTCACTTCTTGCTTCTTATCTCTCTTCTGTCTTCGTTAGACTCCTCTTCTTCTGTCAATAAATGGATAAAAAAACGTAGACAGAAGTAAGAGAAGAAGAGAAAAGAGAACGGAGAGATAAACGAAGAGAGAAGAGTGAAAAGTCCTGCTCTAGTCTATTGGCCACGGATATAGGTGTGAAGTAAGAAGGAATTTAAATTCCAAAACTCCACTTCTGTCGTCTTTTCTTTTTCTGTTTTCTTACGACTGGTCAGTTGGGCTAGATATGTTTGTGCTGATAAAGTGTTATGAGATGGGAGAAAGGAAGAGCCATCAAATGCGCCCCACCCTATAGGGGTCATATATTATTTATAAGGTAAGCTTACTTAGGTCCTAAGCAATCTATGGAAAACCCTAATCTATAGGAGAAGAGAGAAGAGAATGAAGAGATTTAATTATATTATTTAGAAGTGGAGTTTTAGAATTTAGATTCCTTATTACTTCACACCTATACCCGTGGCGAATGGACTGGAGCAATATTTCTTCTCTCTTCTTTCTTCGTTTATCTCTTTCTTCTTTTCTCTCTTCTTTTTTTTTCTCACAACTCGTTATCAGCATGAATATATCGAGCCCAGTCGACCAGTCACAAGAAATGGGAAAGAGAAACGAAGACAGAAGAGAGGGAAGAAGAGAGAAGAGAATGGAAAGAAAAATAATTTAAATAAGATATTTAAATAATTTAGTTAAATTATAAATACTGGTTGGCTGGGCTTGATATGTTCATGCTGATAATGTGTTGCGAGTAAAGAGAAGAAGAGATAAGAGAATGAAGAGATAAATGATGAAAGAAGAGAGAAGAAGTTTTGCTCCAGTCCATTATCCTCTGGTATAGGTGTTAAGTAAGAAGAAATCTAAAACTCCACTTCTCAATAATATAATTAAATCTCTCCGTTCTCTTCTCTCTTCTCCTATGGATTAGGGTTTCTTATAGATTACTTAGGCCCTAAGTAACCCTATAAATAATATATGACCCCTTTAGGGTGGGGCATATTTGACGGCTCTCTCATTCTCCCATCTCATACTACGTTATCAGCACGAATATGTCGAGCCCAGTCGACCAGTCGTAAGAAAAACAAAGAGACAAACGAAGACGAAAGAAGAGAGAAGAGAACGGAGAGATAAACAATGATAGAAGAGAGATCTTCACACCTATACCTATGGCAAATGGACTGGAGTAGAACTTCTTTCCTTTTCTCTCTTCGTTTATCTCTCCATTCTCTTCTCTCTTCTTCCTCTCTTCTATCTTCGTGTCTCTCTTTATTTATTGAGAAAAGAAGTGGAGTTTAATGAAGATAGAAAAGAGAGAAGAAGAGAGAAGAAAATAGGGAGATAAATAAAGAGAGAAAAGAGAAGAAGTCCTGCTCCAGTCAATTGGCCATGCGTATAGGTGTAAAGTAAGAAGGAATCTAAATTATAAAACTCTACTTCTGTCTTCGTTTTTCTGTCTATTTTCTTATGATGGGTCGGCTGGGCTTGACATGTTCGTGCTGATAACGTGTTGTGAGATGGGAGAAAAAGAGAGCCGTCAAACGTGACCCACCATAAAGGGGTTGTATATTATTTATAAGGTAAGCTTACTTAGGGCCTAAGAAATCCATGGGAAAATATAATCCACGGGAGAAGATAGACGAGAACGGAGAGATTTAATTATATTATTGAGAAGTGGAGTTTTCTCAATAATATCATCTCAATGTTAGTATGATTATCATAGTAAATTCTATTCTCTCTTCGTTTTAATCAAACGATTAATTTAATTAAAAAAATTATAGTAACATTACTATGATAATCATAATAACATTGAGAAGATACTATTAAGAAGTGATGTTTTGAAATTTAGATTGCTTCTTACTTCATACCTATACCCATGGCGTATGGACTGGAGTATGACTTCTTCTCTCTTCTCTTTTCGTTTATCTCTCTATTCTCCTCTTATCCTCTCTCTCTTCTGTCTTCGTTTCTCTCTCCGTTTTCTTGTGACTGGTCAGCTGGGCTCGACATGCTCATGCTGATAACGTGTTGTGAGATAAGAGAAAGAGAGAGCCATCAAACGTGCCCCACCCTAAAGAGGTTGTATATTATTTATAGGGTAAGCTTACTTAGTGCCTAAGCAATCTATGGAAAACCCTAATCCATGGGAGAAGAAAGAAGAGAACGAAGAGATTTAATTATATTATTGAGAAGTAGAGTTTTGGAATTTAGATTCCTTCTTACTTCATACCTATACCCGTGGCCAATGGACTAGAACATGACTTCTTCTCTCTACTATCTTCGTTTATCTCTCCATTCTCTTCTTTCTTCTTCTCTCTTTTGTCTTTGTTTCTCTCTCCGTTTTCTTTCGATTGGTCGCTGGGCTCGATATGTTCGTGCTGATAACGTGTTGTGAGATGGGAGAAAGAGAGAGCCATTAAACATGCCCCACCCTAAAGGGGTAATATATTATTTATAGGGTAAGCTTACTTAGGGCCTAAGTATTCTATAGGAAACCCAAATCTATAGGAGATATCCGACAGTGTATCTATTAATATTTGAACTTAGGGCCTAAGCAATTTGGGTGTGCCACTTCTTACTATCGAGCCTAGCCGACCAATCCTATCTATCTCTTCTGTCTTTGTTTATCTCTTCGTTCTCTTCTCTCTTTTTCTCTCACTTCTATGAAGTTTTGGAATTTAGATTCCTTCGTACTTCACACCTATACCCATGGCTAATGGATTAGAGAAGGACTTCTTTTCTCCTCTCTTCCGAGAGATTTGAGAGAAGAAGAAGGAAAAGAACAGAGAGATAAATAAAGAGAAAAGAGAGAAGAGAGAAGAAGTCCTGCTCCAGTCCATTGACCACGGGTATAGGTGTGAAGTAAGAAAGAATCTAAATTCCAAAACTTCTCTTCTATCTTTGTCTCTCACTATTTTCTTGTGACTGGTCGGCTGGGCTCGATATATTCATGCTGATAATGTGTTGTGAGATGGGAGAAAGAGAGAGCCGTCAAAAGTGCCCCACCCTAAAGAGGTCAAATATTATTTATAGGGTAAATATTATTAGATGAGAGAAAGAGAGAGCCATAAGCGTGCCACACCCTAAAGGGGTAGTATATTATTTATAGGGTACGCTTACTTAGGGCCTAAGCAATCTATGAGAAATCCTAATCCATAGGAAAATAGAGAAGAGAACGAAGAGATTTAATTATATTATACGACCTCTTTAGGGTGGAGCAAGTTTGACAGCTCTCCCTTTCTCCCATCTCACAATACATTAATTAGTAAACTTAATTAATAAATTATTTAAATTATTTAGTAATTAAATAAATAGTTAATTTAATTAAAAAAATTATAGTAATATGACTATGATAATCATAATATCGTTGAGATGATACTATTGAGAAGTGGAGTTTTGGAATTTAGATTCCTTCTTACTTCACACCTATACCCATGGTGATAATCAATTATATATAATTAAATATTTATAAGGTAAGCTTACTAATTAAAAAAATTAATTTGATAATTATTTTAAAAAATAATTAATACGACCCCTTTAGGGTGGGGCATGTTCGATCGGATGGCTGTCCACCGTCGGATCTCTCCTATGGATTAGGGTTTCCTATAGATTGCTTAGGCCCTAAGTAAGCTTACCCTATAAATAAAATATATTATCAACACGAACATGTCAAGCCCAGCCAACCAGTCATAAGAAACAGATAGAGAAAGGAAGACAGGAGAGAGAAAAAAAGAGAGAAGAGAACAAGGAGATAAACGAAGAGAGATGATAGAAGAAGTCCTGCTCCAACCTATTGGCCACGGGTATAAGTGTAAAGTAAGAAGAAATCTAATTAGGGTGGGGCATGTTTGATGGCTCTTTCTTTCTTCCATCTCACAACACATTATAGCACAAACATATCGAGCCCGTCCGACTAGTCACAAGAAAACGGAGAGAGAAACGATTACAGAAAAGAGAGAAGAAGATATAGTTAAAAATAAATAAATTTAATAAATTTGTTATATAATTAATTAAATAAATTTTTCTTATTAAGTTATAAAATATTAATTGAAATAAATAAAAAATTAATTATTTAATTAAGTAATAAAATAAAATAGTAATTTAATAACTAGTTACTTATTATTTAAATAATAAGTTAATTTTTGAATATATAAATAATAAAATATTTTTTTAAATAAATTAAATTTTTTTAAATAATCAAATTAATATTTATTTATTTTAATATTTAAATATTAAATAAATTATATAAATAATTTAAATATTTAGTTATATAGATAATTAAATATTTATTTAAGTATTTAACTATTTAATTTATTAAACTAATTAAATTAATTAAATAATATGAAGTAAAGAAGGAAGATGAGGCACACCCAAATGTTTTGCTTTAAAAATAATTTATATTTTTCTTTAAAAAATTTAAAATATTACAACTGTTATGAGATCGTTCGATCGAATAGCTGTCCACCATCGGATCTCTCCTATGGATTAGGGTTTCTCATAGATTTCTTAGGCCCTAAGTAAGTTTACCCTGTAAATAATATACGACCCCTTTAGGGTAGAGCACGTTTAATGGCTCTCTCTTTCTCCCATCTCACAACACGTTATCAGCACGAATATGTCGAGCCCAACCGACCAGTCACAAATAAACGGAGAGAGAAACTAAGACAGAAGAGAGAAAAAAAGAAAGAAGAGAACAGAAAGAAAAATAAAAAGAGAAGAAGTCCTACTCCAGTCTATTCACCACGGGTATAAGTGTAAAGTAAAGAATAATCTAAATTCTAAAGCTCTACTTCTCAATATTTATATGGCCCCTTTAGGGTGAGGCACATTTGACAGCTCTCTTTTTCTCCATCACACAATACGTTATCAACACAAACATGTCAAGCCCAATCGACCAGTCATAAGAAAACAGAGAGAGAAAGGAAGATAAAAAAGAGAAAAAAAAAGAGAAGAGTACAGGGAGATAAACAGAAAGAGAAACAGAGAGAAAGGAAATTAGGATGGGGCATATTTGATGGCTCTTCCTTTCTCCCATCTTATAACACGTGTTAGAATTGGTGAGGTCTATAGCTCGTAAAAACCTATAGTTTAGTTATGTATGGTTGATAGTATAAGATTGCATCTAGGTACGTACCTTAGTACGTGTTCTGATTACAGAACAGAGAGCCATGGCTACATGGTAATCCTCTTGAGTGGGAGACTCAAGGGACTGGTCCCATGTAACCTAAATACGTTCGCAGCTCTGATTAGGGTTGGTCGCCCTATCAGGTTAAGCTGTTGGGATGACAGAGCGTGGGTGTCTCCACCACGGTCATTACCAGGCACAGTGTCTGTGGCCAAACGGAACCAACACGGTGCACAGATCGGTGAGCAGACATCGGTGCACTAAACCGTGTTTTTGCTTAGGGTAAAACGGTCCTAAACCCTGAGGAGCCATGTCTGGTGGACTAACTAGTTGTGTGGTGCTTTGGCGCACCAATGTGTGAGGATCCGGATGCAGTGATCCAAAACCACGGTATACTGGGTTACCCGGCTGGTGTTGCATCAGCGTGTCACTCCTGCAGGCTATTCACACCCCTAACGGGAGGTGCGTTCCTTGGTCTGACCTACGTCGTATTAAACCCTGGCCAGGTGGTCATCAGTTCGACTGGTGACGGATCCGGTTACTCGGCAGAGTTATCGGAGGTACGATGTACGTGGTCAACCTGGAAGGAACCGAGTCATATGAGCACTCGAGTCTGACGGTATTCTCCACCGCTCGAGTTGCGTCATGGCACCAGTGGAGGGACAGCGAGTTTACCATACTAAGCGGAGAGCAGGGGTATGTGGGAGAACATAGTAAGTCCGGGGGGATTGGAGTGCAGCCTGCATCGCACTCTGGGTGGCTACGCAGGTTAACTCGGACTCAGAGGATCGATGGTACACTCGGGTAGTGTGTCGATCGAGTCTGAGTTGGAAGCCATGAACCCTGGTCCCTGAAGGTTCCACCTTATCGACATGTGTACGGTTCTTATACCATCTCATCGAAACACAGAACGTAGTTAAAGGAAGCGAGAAGTCCAAGCATACGCTCCGTGAGTGCTTCGCACTAGTGCACGGTAGATGCATAGCTACGTGTGTGCACTAAGGGGAAACCCTAGGTTAGTGCAGAGACGCATGTAGCAATTCCTTGCCATAAGTGGACTTTGCCACATGGGTGCAATGCACCGGGACATGTTGCGAGTTGACTAGTTGACTTCACTAGGGGCACCCTACGGGAACCTCAGAGAATAGTAAAATCACTGGTGCACTTCACTTATGTGTGCCTTGCAAAGTCTCGTACACGAGGAACGGCCAACTAGTGGCATAAGGGCGTTTTGGTCATACCATGCGCCACTATGCACTAAGGGGGCCGGCCCTAAGTGTTGAGAGACTGGTCAAGGCTGGCCCCATTAGTTTCGGGAGGTTGCTGCCTCCGATGAAGGGGCCGGTTATGAGGCGCAAAAAACGGGCTGGTTTTGACCGTTTTCGAAAACAAGGAAAGGATAGAGATAAAGAAGAGATATATAGGGATAAGGTTTGAATCAATCATCCTTATCCATACTGTCCTTATCCATATGGATAGGCCGGCTATATATATGAGAAGGAGAGAGAGGGTGCACGAAATTAGTAGCATGGGCAAGCCCTAGGGCCGGCCATGCAAGCCATGGGGAAACCGAAGCCCCTCTCCTCTCTTCGCATCTCCTCCCTCGTCTCTCTCCCCCTCGCTTGCGCCATTGGATGGCGACTCGTCTTCCTCACGTGGTGTTTCGTAGAAGGAGAAGGCTCGTCGTATGGAGGCACTCAGAGATCCATCGACGAGGTGCCGTGCATCGTGTGAGATCGGGTGAACTAGAAGGCGTCTCCCGTAACCTTTTGCTGTCCAGAATCTGCTCAAAAAATCAACGTTGTTTCTGCGATTCCGGGAGCTACAGAAATCCAAACGACGTGAAACTTGTTGGAAAAGTTGCGTCTCGAAGTTGGCTACCTTCAGTCCAAATTTCAGCCCAATCGGAGTTCGGAACAGAAAGTTATGGCCGTCGTACCGAAGCTATGTCGAGCAGATCCGTAGCCCGTCTCCATCGACAAAGAAGAAATTTGTCGCGGTGAAAGATTCCGCACGCAGGTATGATCTCTACCAAGTAGATCTAATATAATTAGAACATGCATTCTTGCTAGATTGTTCTTTTGCGTTAGATCGTCGTTAGGGGTTCGAGTAGTTGTCATGCTAGTTTCATACACGCATATATAGATCGTTTTGATGAAATTTTTGATATGTAACGCACACCGCCTACGGTCCTCGGACCTTCCCATTGCTTCCGCTGCAGGCCTCTGCCATGGAATTATTTCCAACAATTGGTATCAGAGCACGCTAGTGGTGTGCGTTTCATGTTTTTTTCATGAAACCGTCATGTGCGCGCATGAATAGTATGTGCCGCCATCGGGGTTCTACGAGTAGATCATGCATAGTAGATTTTGTATGTTCTATGAATCGTTCTTGCAGGGTGCCGCTTCTAAAATTATTCTGGATATGTGATTGCTTGCTACCGGGGGTCGGACCCCGTGTTAGCGATTTTGTCTGGATGTTTTTTCTTCTGTGTGTGGATAGATTTTAGAGCCATAGTCGGGCAAGAGGTGAAGATTTACCACCCTTGATTCCCAGGCTTTTGCTAGGTTTGTTTTCCTTTTCTTTCTAGGAAAATTGTGTACGAGCGAGCACTTGCTCGAAGCGTACTAGAGCTTTTTCGGTTACAGATTGAAGAGGAGGACTTACCATGGAGATCCACCACCGGAAGGACGAGCGGAACCTTGGAGGACAATAGCGATCCGGCGAAGCGTACACAATGACGGCAAATGGCATAAAGCGTCAGAAGATCGTATACAGAGGCTTGTACCGGATCGAGGAGCCTTGTGAAGGAGACAGAGAGCCTGCGCTGTGCCAGTCAGGTTCAGGGGTCGGACCCTGAACTTGATTCAGTTGTGTGCTTATTTCTTTCAGTAGTTCTTTATATTTCTGTAGAGAACCCCGATGCGATAATTTGATTATCTGTGTCAGAGGGATGCCCTTTCCCCTCGGGTCCTAGCGACCTTATTAGGATTGGATTCTACTAGTGACTCCTATTATTTAATTGACCCTTGATGATAGTATGAATTCCTCACATTTGGTTATGCCCCCATTTGGTCAACACCCGATTAGTCGGGTGTGCCTATTTGGCAAGCATCGAAACCTAGAATGAGTTGGAATTCTACTATGACATCATTCGTCAAATTTATAAGTAAGGCGCCATGGTAGTGGAAGACCTTTCCTGTAAGTCTGACCTTAGGCTAGGCTCCAGGGCATTAGCGTGATAGCCAAGTTTGCAAAGCATCAATGTTCTTGGGATATGTAATGTGACCCTTGAGTGGAGAAATCCACTCGAGGCAGGGACTATGATATTCCAAGATCGATTAATGCTTCGCGAAAGGCTTGAATGCTAGTGGGAGCACGGTATGACCAGGGTCTAGTGTATAGGTTGTTGTGACCTTAGTGTACACTCATACTTGCATTAAATAACCCTCAACTTTAATAAGGGATGTAAGAGAGGACTTTTAGAGATCCTCTGGCCTCCACGGCCAGTCGTTTTGTGTTTGGGTGGGGATGCATAACTTCACACCCCCTAGGGTGGGAGCTATGTGTTTCCATGCCAAATTACTTAATGACCTCCCTAAGGATATGGCGATTACGAGGCCAGGAGAGAAGGGCTTTTCATCCCACCCTAGTGGGGGCCGCATGAACTCCCGTGTCATAATTGCTTAGGCTCGTGGGTAAGCATCCTAAGTGCACGTGAGGTATTCGTTGCGAAGACAACGGTGATCACGTGGCACTGGCCAAAAGATAACCATGGTCCATCAAAGCCCTTAGTTGGCAGATTTGGACTGGGTCAAGGAAAGGCCCGTGTAAGCGGATTGACACTGCATGATGCCCCCTAGGGCAGGTGTAGTCGATTCCGAGATCTTACATACATGGTTAATTAATCCATAGAGGTGTCTTCGCTGTGAGGGTAGCGCTGACATTTGGATATAATTAGCTTATTTTCAAAATCCATAAAATAAGTTATTTTGCATTCATTTTCATTCAACCATATAGTTCCCCTATCCGCTATCCCATAAGAGAACCAGTTATCGGGTCTCTAACTACGTAGAGTGGAAGTGCAATCTTTAGCTTATGCTTAGGGTAGTAAATATACATTGGCATGCAATCTAAATATCCCTGTACTAGACCTAATGGGTCCAGATATCACTAGAGCACTAACTAGGGCATATGAAGACTGGCGAGAGTCTAAGGAGATGTGCAAGTGCTATGTTATAGCAGACTTGCGGACAATTCTTTTGAAGCGAGTCAGAGATATGCCGGGTCTTCTCTAATTAAGTTTTACTTGCATTAGATGTCTGGAAGGCGAAGTCAGTCGACTCATCGCTTTTCCACTAAGATACTTGTCGGTACCGAGATGTCAGTGGGTATGCTTGTTCGGGAACACATCTTTGAGTTCCAGAACGAACTAGATTCCCAAGACATGGTACCAGATGACGAGGTGGTGGAAGACGTCTGTCTTGCATCCTTGTCTGGAACCTTCGAAGGCGTTATCAGAGACTTTAGCTTTAACAAGTTAGAGATGATAAACGCAGAACTTCTAAGGAGATTTCCAAGAGACAAAGGATGAGATCAAGATTAAAGGCAATGCCTTTAGTGCTTAACCTAGGTCTTCTTTAGAAGAACCTAAGAGAATAACTTATAAGAGATCGAAAACTATTCTAGTGCAGAAACTGGTGTGGAATCCTAAGTCTGGTAACGCCAAGGACGGAAGTATTTCCGCTGTGGCGAGCATAGGGGGTATTTGAAGATTGAGTATGACCTCAGGATGTTAGGAGTTGAGTCGCTATCTAGTAGCCGTTCTTATGCTTCTTGGAATGTAGACTTCTGGTCTACAGATATTCAAGGAAAGCAGAAGGCTACTTTATAGTGAAGGAATCCTAACATAGGTACTGATGCCATAAGCCGCTGCGGAAGCTGTTAGATATGATTGTCTTAGTTTTTCCGAAATACGGAATTTTGTTTTTTAGAGATGTAGTTCTGTTTCCTCTTTGGTAAATGAAGTTTTTAGTTTTAGACAGCACCGTAGGTGTGTATCTTAAACTAAATAGATAGCTTCATTACTAGAGAAATAGATCAGAATAATCTCTTTATATTTAATCCTAATTCGGAAATAGATATCATGACAGCTGCAGCGTCTAATTTAAATTCATCTAAATCCTTCGGAGAAGCTATCCCATTTGTGACCCCTCTGATTTAGATATTCTGCCTTAGATAAATTCAAAGGTAAAAGAAGGCCGAGTTTCTGTTCACAGATTCATCGGAGATCCTTCTAACCTATGAATGTTATTTGGAAGGCAGAATAACTAAAAGGGCCACTAAGGTATTGGAGTTAGTTAATTTTGACGTCTATGGTTCCAAGAGCGTCTAGACGATAGAAGACTCTTCGATTTAATCGAAGAAATAAGTCACTATCGGATGAGTTCCATAGGATCCTGAGAGAGTATGGGATTATCTCCCAGTTAAATGCTCTAAGGATGACACGTCAGAATGAAGTCTCCGAGAGAAGGAATCGGACTCTGTTTGACATGGTCCGTAGTATGATGAATATTGCCAAGTATACTACCCACCTTTGGTGGGGTTGTACCTTAAAACAGTAGCTTATATCTGAAACTATCTCTCATCTAGATCAGTACCTCAGACCTATAGAGAGCTATGGTCTAAGCGAAAGCTAACACTATAGTGTCTCGAGATATAGAGTTGTCCTGCACTTGTGCAAAACGACAAGAGGGATGAGATGGAGATGTAGTTCCAGGTATATCTGTTTGTAGGTTACCCTTAGGAGGCATAAGATGGACTGTTTTATGATCTTGAGGTTAGGAAGGTAATCGTTTCTACGAACACCATCTACCTAGATCAAGATTATATTATAAGACCATAAGTTTATCAGTAAGGTAGTTCTGGGTAAACTACTGGGTACTGGTAGAGAGTGCACATTTGAAAAACGTAGTGGGAGTAGATGATACAAGAAACTAGTATACCAGGTATTGTAGAAACGATTCACTTTGTACCACCACCACCTCATCGTTGTGGGACCATCAGAGCTCCTGAAAGATACTATGGAGAAACTTCGATAGTTAATCTAGAGTTTCAGGAGGATGATCCTTAGAGCTACGAAGAAGTAGTGGGAGCTTCCTTTGTACCACCACCACCTCATCGTTGTGGGACCATCAGAGCTCCTGAAAGATACTATGGAGAAACTTTGATAGTTAATCCAGAGTTTCAGGAGGATGATCCCTAGAGCTACGAAGAAGTAGTGGGAGCTTCCGACAGCTCTGACTGACAAAAGACCATGGAGGCAAGCTTACATCAATGTCCCTTGGAACAGTCTTGACACTTATAGCACTATCACCCTTCAGGGTGTAGGAGGTGTATAAGAAGAGCACCCGGTTAAGACTTAAGTAGCTAGATTAGTTACCAAAGGAGAAGGGATTGACTATGTCAAAACCATCTCACTGGTAGCTATGCCTAAGTCTATAACGGATCCTCTTAATCCATCACAGCCCATTATAGTTGGGAGATCTGGTTGATAGATGTCAAGACAGTTATTCCCTAACGGGAATTTGAAAAGGGACATATGGATGATGTAGCCTCAGGCTTTGTGTCAGTAGGTTAGGAAGATATGGAATGCAAGTTGCAATGGTCCATTTATGGACTGATGCAAGCATCCAGGTTGGAATGTCTATTTTGATCAAGGGAATCCGCTCACACGGATTTGATCAGAATGAGGATAAACCAAGTTGGTACAAGAAAGGTGAAATAGCTACAAGGGTGTATTTAATACTTTACGTTAACGATATTTTACTGATTGAAAATGATGTAAGAATATTGTTTACGGTAAAGGTTTGTAGTCATCACAATTCGATGTGAAAGACCCTAATGAGGCGAGTTATGCTCTGGGAATCAAGGTAACTCGAGACAACCAGAGCAAGATTCTCTTGTTGTCACAGGCTACGCATGAAGATAAGATTCTAGCCAGATTCGTTTTAAGAGGCTAGATATCTATTGCGCAGTAGGAAGATGGGTCGGTTTCAGTCGAACCCGGGTCCAGATCTTTGGACCGATGTGAAGGGTATACTCAGAAATCCTCGTTAAGTAAGGATTGTGAGTTAGCTTGCACTTCACAGGTCCTGATATCGATTGGACACACAGGATCTGACTTTGGTGTCAGATGTGTGTTTCAGAGAATCGATTTCAGGGATTATTTTTATTTTGGGATTAGAAGCGGTAGTTGGTAGAGTGTGAAGCAAGAGTGAATCACAGACTCTACCACAGAGGCTTAGCACGTTGTTGCGTGCTAGGGTAATATATCAGGTGGTAAGGCTTAGGAAGTTCTTAGAGAACTTGGGACGCGTACCAGAAGCTCAGTTATCTGTTGTTGCAACAGAAGAGCGGTAAGCAAGGTCCAAGGAGACTAGGCACCACCGTGAGGGGAAACCCATCAAGTACAAACTTCACTTGATCTGACAGTTATAGGAGGAAATGCAAGTAGCGGTACTGAGGTGGAATCTACAGACAATGTTGCCAATTCCATTAGGGATTTCCTGCAAAGGCTTTTGGGTAGCATGTAGAAGCTACAGAGCTCAACACCGTTATTCCTCGTTAGACCTAGTGGGAGATTGTTAGAATTGGTGAGGTCTATAGCTCGTAAAAACCTATAGTTTAGCTATGTATGGTTGATAGTATAAGATTGCATCTAGGTACGTACCTTAGTACGTGTTCTGATTACAGAACAGAGAGCCATGGCTACATGGTAATCCTCTTGAGTGGGAGACTCAAGGGACTGGTCCCATGTAACCTAAATACGTTCGCAGCTCTGATTAGGGTTGGTCGCCCTATCAGGTTAAGCAGTTGGGATGAAAGAGCGTGGGTGTCTCCACCACGGTCATTACCAGGCACAGTGTCTGTGGCCGAACGGAACCAACACGGTGCACAGATCGGTGAGCAGACACCGGTGCACTAAACCGTGTTTCTGCTTAGGGTAAAATGGTCCTAAACCCTGAGGAGCCATGTCTGGTGGACTAACTAGTTGTGTGGTGCTTTGGCGCACCAATGTGTGAGGATCTGGATGCAGTGATCCAAAACCACGGTGTACTGGGTTACCCAGCTGGCGTTGCATCAGCGTGTCACTCCTGCAGGCTATTCACACCCCTAACGGGAGGTGCGTTCCTTGGTCTGACCTACGTCATATTAAACCCTGGCCAGGTGGTCATCAGTTCGACTGGTGACGGATCCGGTTACTCGGCAGAGTTATCGGAGGTACGATGTACATGGTCAACCTGGAAGGAACCGAGTCATATGAGCACTCGAGTCTGACGGTATTCTCCACCGCTCGAGTTGCGTCATGGCACCAGTGGAGGGACAGCAAGTTTACCATACTAAGCGGAGAGCAGGGGTATGTGGGAGAATATAGTAAGTCCGGGGGGATTGGAGTGCAGCCTGCGTCGCACTCTGGGTGGCTACGCAGGTTAACTCGGACTCAGAGGATCGATGGTACACTCGGGTAGTGTGTCGATCGAGTCTGAGTTGGAAGCCATGAACCCTGGTCCCTGAAGGTTCCACCTTATCGACATGTGTACGGTTCTTATACCATCTCATCGAAACACAGAACGTAGTTAAAAGAAGCGAGAAGTCCAAGCATACGCTCCGTGAGTGCTTCACACTAGTGCACGGTAGATGCGTAGCTACGTGTGTGCACTAAGGGGAAACCCTAGGTTAGTGCAGAGACGCATGTAGCAATTCCTTGCCATAAGTGGACTTTGCCACATGGGTGCGATGCACCGGGACATGTTGCGAGTTGACTAGTTGACTTCACTAGGGGCACCCTACGGGAACCTCAGAGAATAGTAAAATCACTGGTGCACTTCACTTATGTGTGCCTTGCAAAGTCTCGTACACGAGGAACGGCCAACTAGTGGCATAAAGGCGTTTTGGTCATACCATGCGCCACTATGCACTAAGGGGGCCGGCCCTAAGTGTTGAGAGACTGGTCAAGGCTGGCCCCATTAGTTTCGGGAGGTTGTTGCCTCCGATGACGGGGCCGGTTATGAGGCGCAGAAAACGGGCTGGTTTTGACCGTTTTCGAAAACAAGGAAAGGATAGAGATAAAGAAGAGATATATAGGGATAAGGTTTGAATCAATCATCCTTATCCATACTGTCCTTATCCATATGGATAGGCCGGCTATATATATGAGAAGGAGAGAGAGGGTGCACGAAATTAGTAGCATGGGCAAGCCCTAGGGCCGGCCATGCAAGCCATGGGGAAACCGAAGCCCCTCTCCTCTCTTCGCATCTCCTCCCTCGTCTCTCTCCCCCTCGCTTGCGCCATTGGATGGCGACTCGTCTTCCTCATGTGGTGTTTCGTAGAAGGAGAAGGCTCGTCGTATGGAGGCACTCAGAGATCCATCGACGAGGTGCCGTGCATCGTGTGAGATCGGGTGAACTAAAAGGCGTCTCCCGTAACCTTTTGCTGTCCAGAATCTGCTCAAAAAATCAACGTTGTTTCTGCGATTCCGGGAGCTACAGAAGTCCAAACGACGTGAAACTTGTTGGAAAAGTTGTGTCTCGAGGTTGGCTACCTGTAGTCCAAATTTCAGCCCAATCGGAGTTCGGAGCAGAAAGTTATGGCCATCGTACCGAAGCTATGTCGAGCAGATCCGTAGCCCGTCTCCATCGACAAAGAAGAAATTTGTCGCGGTGAAAGATTCCGCACGCATGTATGATCTCTAACAAGTAGATCTAATATAATTAGAACATGCATTCTTGCTAGATTGTTCTTTTGCGTTAGATCGTCGTTAGGGGTTCGAGTAGTTGTCATGCTAGTTTCATACACGCATATGTAGATCGTTTCGATGAAATTTTTGATATGTAACGCACACCACCTACGGTCCTCGGACCTTCCCATTGCTTCCGCTGCGGGCCTCTGCCATGGAATTATTTCCAACAACACGTTATCAGAACGAATATGTCGAGCCCAACCGACCAATTATTAGAAAATAGAAAGAGAAATAAAGATAGAAGAGATAATAAGAGAGAAGAAAATAGAGAGATAAATGAATAAAGAAGAGAGTAGAAGTCCTACTCCAGTCTATTCGCCATGGGTATAGATGTTTAGTAAGAAGGAATCAAAATTATAAAACTCTACTTCTCAATAAAATAATTAAATCTCTTCATTCTCTTCTCTCTTCTTCCATGGATTAGGGTTTACCATAGATTGCTTAGGCCCTAAGTAAGCATACCCTATAAATAAAATATGACCCCTTTAGGGTAGGGCATATTTGACGGGTCTCTTTTCTCCTATCTCACAAAACGATATCGGCACGAACATGTCTTGCCCAGCCAACCAGTCATAAGAAAACAAAAAGAGAAACAAAGACATAAGAAAGAGAAGAAAACTAAGAATTAATTATTTCAATAGTCTCTTCTTATACGGGTATAGGTGTGAAGTAAGAAGGAATCTAAATTCCAAAACTCCACAAAAGAGAGAGAAGAAAAGAGAAGAGAACAGAGAAATAAATAAAGAGAGAAAAGAGACGAAGTCCTGCTCTAGTCCATTGGCCACGGGTATAGGTATGAAGTAAGAAAGAATCTAAATTTCAAAACTCCATTTTTCAAAATTTATACGACCCCTTTAGGGTGGGGCATATTTGACGGCTCTCTCTTTCTCCCATCTCGCAATACTTTATCAGTACGAACATGTCGAGCCCAGCCGACCAGTTATAAGAAAATAGAGAGAAAAATAAAGACAAAAGAGAGAGAAGAAGAGAGAAGAGAATAGAGAGATAAACAATGAGAGAAGAGAGAAGAAGACCTGCTCCAGTCTATTGGCCATAAGTATAGGTATGAAGTAAGAAGGAATCTAAATTCCAAAACTCCACTTCTCAATAATATAATTAAGTCTCTTTATTCTCTTCTTTCTTCTCCCATGGATTAGGGTTTTCCATAGATAGCTTAGGCCCTAAGTAAGCTTACCCTATAAATAATATACGACCCCTTTAGATGGGGAATGTTTAACGACTCTCTTTTTCTCCCATCTTATAATACGTTATCAGCATGAATATGTCGAGCCCAGTCGATCATTCACAAGAAAACGGAGAGAAAAACTAAGAAAAAAGAAAGAGAAGAAAAGAGAAGAGAATAGAGATATAAACAAAGATAGAAGAGAAAAGAAGTCCAGATCCAATTTATTGCCATCCGATCGAACGATTTCATAATAGTTATATTGTTTTAAAATTTTTCAAAGAAAAATATAAATTAATTTTATTACAAAAAATTCATTGACAAACGATTGAGAGAAGAAGAGAGAAGAGAATGATGAGATAAACGAAAAGAGAAGAGAGAAGAAGTCCTACTCCAATTTATTGGCCACAGGTATAGGTGTGAAGTAAGAAGAATCTAAATTCCAAAACTCTACGTCTAAATAGTATCATCCCAAAGTTATTATGATTATTATAGTAATGTAATTATAATTTTTTTAATTAAATTTATTATTTATTTACTTATTAAATAATTTTAATAATTTAATATTTTTAATAATTATATTTTTGGTAAATTAATTAATTTATTTAATTACTTAATTATCTAGTTATTTAATAAAATTTATTATTTTAATTATTTATTATTAGTATATTATTAAATAAGGATTTAATTATATAAATAATTTTTTAATTCTTTTTATTAGTTATTTCTATAATTATTATTTTATTTTAAAATAATTAAATAATTTGTTAATAATTTAAATAGTTAAAAACTTATTTAGTTAAAAATATATTAAATAGATAATTTGCTTAAAGGAATAAATATTTTAATTATTAAATTATTTTATAGTTAAATAAATAATATTTTAAATTAATTATTCTATAATTAAATAATTAAAAAATTATTTTATTAAAGTATGAAATATTAAATAAAATAAAATAATTAATTATTTAGTTAAGTAATAAAATAAAATAATAATTTAATAACTATTTACTTATTATTTAAATAATTACTTAATTATTTCAATATATAATTAATAAAATATTTTTTTAAATAACTTAATATTTTTTTAAATAATTAAATAAATATTTATTTATTTAAATATTTAAATAATAAATAAATTATTTAAATAATTTAATTATATAGATAAATAAATATTTATTTAATTATTTAATTATTTAATTTATTAAACTAATTAAATTAATTAAATAATAGGAAGTAAAGATGGAAGATAAGGCACACCTAAATTTTTTGCTTTAGAAATAATTTATATTTTTTTAAAAAAAAATTTAAAACAGTACAAATGCTATGAGATCGTTCGATCGGATGGCTATCCATCGTCGGATCTCTCCCATGGATTAGGGTTTCCCATAGATTGCTTAGGCCCTAAGTAAGCTTAACCTATAAATAATATACGACCCCTTTGGGGTGGGGCACGTTTGACGTCTCTACTCCACTTCTCAATAATATAATTATATCTCTCAGTTCTCTTGTACTTCTCCAATGGATTAGGGTTTTCCATAGATTGCTTAGGTCCTAAGTAAGCTTACCCTATAGATAATATACGACCCCTTTACGGTAGGGCACGTTTGATGACTCTCTCTTTCTCCCATCTCACAATAAGTTATCAGTACGAACATATCGAGCCCAGCCGACCAGTCGCAAGAAAATGGAGAGTGAAACGAAGACAGAAGTGGAGTTTAGAATTTAGATTCTTTCTTAGTTCATACTTATACCCATGGTCAATAGAATAGAGCATGACTTCTTCTCTCTTATCTCTTTGTTTATCTCTCCGTTCTCTTCCCTCTGTCTTCGTTTCTCTCTCTATTTTCTTAGGACTGGTCGGTTGGGCTCGACATGTTCCTACTGATAACGTGTTGTGAGATGGGAGAAAGAGAGAGCTGTCAAATATGCCCAACCCTAAAGGGGTCGTATAAATATTGAGAAGTTGAGTTTTGGAATTTAGATTCCTTCTTACTTCACATCTTTAATCATAGCTAATGGAATGGAGCAGGACTTCTTCTTCTTTTGTTTATTTCTTTATTCTCTTCTCTCTTCTTCTCTATTCTGTCTTTGTTTCTTTCTTCATTTTCTCTTCTCTCTTCTTCTTTTTCTTCTGTCTTTGTTTCTCTCTCCGTTTTCTCTTGACTGTTAGGTTGGGCTTAATATGTTCATTCTAATAACGTGTTATGAGGTAGAAGAAAGAAAGAGCCATCAAATGTGCCCTACCCTAAATTGGTCATATAAATATTAAGAAGTGGAGTTATGTAATTTAGATTTTTTCTTACTTCACACCTATACCCATGGCCAATGGACTGGAGCAGGACTTCTTTTCTTTTTGTACTGATAATATTACTATAGTTTTTTGAATTAAATTAATTATTTAATTAAAACAAAGAGAGTTTTGGAATTTACTATGATAATTATAATAACTTTGAGATGATGCTATTGAGAAATAGAGTTTTGGAATTTAGATTTATTCTTATTTCATACTTATACCCATGGTGAATGGACTGTAGCAGTATTTCTTTTCTCTTCTCTCTTTATTTATCTTTCTGTTCTCTTCTCTTTTCTGTCTTCGTTTCTCTCTTCGTTTTCTTGCGACTGGTCAGCTGGGCTCGACATGTTCATGCTGATAACGAATTATGAGATGGGAGAAAGAGAGATCCATCAAATATGCCCCACCCTAAAGGGGTCGTATTTATTTATACGGTAAGCTTACTTAAGGCCAAAGCAATCTATAGGAAACCCTAATCCATGAGAGAATAGAGAAGAGAACGGAGATATTTAATTATATTATTAAGAAGTGGAGTTTTGAAATTTAGATTCTTTCTTACTTCACTCCTATACCGGTGGCGAATGGACTGGAGTAAGACTTTTTTTTCTCTTCTCTCTTTATTGTTCTCTCTGTTCTCTTCTCTCTTCTTCTCTCTTCTTACAACATGTTATCAGCACGAACAGGTCGAGCCCAACCAACCAATCACAAGATAACGGTACAAGAAACAAAGACAAAAGAGAAAGAAGAAGAGAGAAGAGAATATAAAGAAAAATAAAGAGAGAAGAAGAGAAATAAAATATTTTTTATGCGCATAAATTTATATAAATTATTTAATTAATATGAAATGTTTTATAATTAAATATTTATATAATAATATTAAGATGGTACTATTTAAATATTTAAAGAAACAATATACTTTATAATATTTAAAGAAATATTAATTAAAATAAATAAAATAAATAAGCAATCTCCCATCTAACAATACGTTATCAACACGAATATGTCGAGCCCAATGGACTAGTCATAAAAAAACGAAGAGAGAAATGAAGACAGAAGAGAGAGATGGAGAGAGAAGGAGAGAGAAGAGAACGGAGAGTTAAAAAAAAAGATAAGAGAGAAGAAGTCTTGCTCCTGTCGATTGGCTATGGGTATAGGTGTGAAGTAAAAAGAAATCTAAATTCCAAAACTCCACTTATCAATATTAATAATACCCCTTAAGGGTGGGGCATGTTTGACGGCTTATTGTTTCTCCCATTTTACAACACGTTATCTTCACGAATATGTCGAGCCCAGCCGATTAGTCACAAAAAAACGGAGAGAGAAACAAAGACAAAAGAGAAAGAAGAAGAGAAAAGATAACAGAGAGATAAATGAAGTGAGAAGAGAGAAAAAGTCCTATTTTAGTCCATTGGCCACGGGTATAGGTGTAAAGTAAAAAGGAATCTAAATTCCAAAACTCTACTGCTCAATATTTATACGACCCCTTTAGGGTGGGGCATGTTTGATGGCTCTTTCTTTCTCTCATCTTATAATACGTTATCAGTATGAATATGTCGAGCCTAACCGATCAGTCACAAGAAAATAGAAAGAGAAATAAAGATAGACGAGAGAGAAGTAGAGAAAATAGAATGTAAAGATAACGAAGAGAGAAGAGAGAAGAAGTCTTGCTCTAACCATTGGCCATAGGTATAGGTGTGAAGTAAGATATAATCTAAATTCCAAAACTCTACAGAAGAGAGAGAAGAAGAGAGAAGAGAATGGAGAGTTAAATAAAGAGAGAAGAGAAAAGAAGTCATGCTCTAGTTTATTAGCCACGGGTATAGGTGTGAAGTAATAAGGAATCTAATTTCCAAAACTCCACTTCTGTCTTCATTTATCTCTCAATTTTCTTGCGACTGGTCGGTTGGGCTCGACATGTTCGTACTGATAACATGTTATGAGATGGGAGAAAGAGAGAGCCATCAAACATACCCTACCCTAAAGGGGTCATATATTATTTATAGAGAAAGTATTATGAGTTGGAAGAAAGAGAGAGCCGTGAAATATGCCCAAACCTAAAGGGGTCATATATTATTTATAAGGTAAGCTTACTTAGGGCTTAAGCAATCTATAGGAAACCCTAATCTATGAGAGAAGAGATAACAGAATAGAGAGATTTAATTATATTATTGAGAAGTAGAGTTTTGGAATTTAGATTATTTCTTACTTCACACCTATACCCACGGCCAATGAACTGCAGCAGGATTTCTTCTCTCTTCTCTCTTCGTTTATCTCTCCGTTCTCTTCTCAGTTCTTCTCTCTCTTCTGTCTTCGTTTCTCTCTCTATTTTCTTATGACTGGTTGGCTGGGCTCAATATGTTCGTGCTGATAACTTGTTCTGAGATAGGAGAAAGAAAGAGTCGTCAAACTTTTCCCACCCTAAAGGGGTCGTATATTATTTATAGGGTAAACTTACTTAGGGCCTAAGCAATCTATGGGAAACCCTAATCCATGGGAGAAGAGAGAAGAGAATGAGACAGAAGAGAAAAAAGTGATTTAATTATATTATTAAGAAGTAGAGTTTTGGAATTTAGATTCCTTCTTACTTTACACAAATACCCGTGGTCAATGGACTAGAGCAGGACTTCTTTTCTCTTCTCTCTTTATTTATCTCTCCGTTATCTTCGGTCTTCTTCTCTCTCTTCTGTGGAGTTTTTAAATTTAGATTCCTTCTTACTTTACACATATACCCATGGCCAATAGATTGGAGCAGAACTTACTTCTCTCTTCGTTTATCTCTTCATTCTCTTCGTTCTTCGTCTCTCTCTCCTGTTTTCGTTTTTGTCTCTGTTTTCTTGTGACTGGTCAACTGGGCTCGATATGTTCGTGCTGATAACGTATTGTGAGATTGGAGATTGCTTATTTATTTTATTTATTTCGATCAGATGGCTGTCCATCGTCGGATCTCTCTTATGGATTAGGGTTTCCCATAGATTGCTTAGTCTCTAAGTAAGCTTACCCTATAAATATTTAACTTATTTAATTAATTATCGCCACGGGTATAGGTGTGAAGTAAGAAGGAATCTAAATTCCAAAACTCTACTTCTTAACAGTATTATCTCAACGTTATTATACTTATCATAGTAATATTACTATAATTTTTTTAATTAAATTAATCATTTAAATTTAAAAGAGTTTTGGAATTTACTATGATAATCGTAATAACATTGAGATGATACTATTGAGAAGTGGAGTTTTGGAATTTAGATTCATTCTTGCTTTACACCTATACCCGTGGGCAATAGACAGGAGCATGACTTCTTCTCTTTTCTCTTTTTGTTTATCTCTCCATTCTCTTCTCTCTTCCTCTCTCTCTTCTGCCTTCGTTTCGATCTCCGTTTTCTTGTGACTGGTCAGGTGGGCTCGATATGTTCGTACTAATAACATGATATGAGATAGGAGAAAGATAGAGCCGTCAAATATTCCCCACCCTAAAAGGGTCGTATAAATATTGCAAAGTAAAGTTTTGGAATTTAGATTCCTTCTAACTTCACACCTATACCCATGGCCAATGGACTTGAGCAGGACTTCTTCTCTCTTCTCTTTTTGTTTATCCCTCCCTTCTTTTCTCTCTTTTTCTCTCTCTTCCATCTTTATTTCTCTTTACTTTCTTGTGACTGGCGGCTAAGATAGACACGTTTGTACTGATAACGTATTGTGAGATGGAAGAAATAGAGAGTTGTCAAATGTGCCCCACACTAAAGGGGTCACATAAATATTGAGAAGTAGAGTTTTGTAATTTAGATTCCTTATTACTTCATGTTTATACCCGTGGCTAATGGACTGGAGCAGGACTTCTTTTCTCTTGTCTCATTATTTATTTCTCCGTTTTCTTCTCTTTTCTCCTCTTTCTTCTGTCTTCATTGCTCTTTCCATTTTATTATGACTGGTTGGCTGAGCTTGACATGTTCGTGCTGATAACGTGTTGTGAGATGGGATAAAGAGAGAGTTATCACGGGTATAGGTGTGAGAAGTAAGAAAGAATCTAAATTCCAAAACTCCACTTCTCATTAATATAATTAAATCTCTTCATTCTCTTATATCTTCTTCCATGGATTAGGGTTTTCTATATATTGCTTAGGCCCTAATTATGCGTACCCTATAAATAATATACGACCTCTTTTGGGTATGGCACATTTAATGGCTCTCTCTTTTTCCCATCTCACAACACTTACCCTATAAATAATATATGACCCATTTAGGATGGGGCATGTTTGACGGCTTTTACTTTCTCCCATCACACAAAACGTTATCAGCACGAACATGTCATGCCCAGCCGACCAGTCGCAAGGAAACGGAGACAGAAAAAAAGACAAATTGGAGTTTTGGAATTTAGCTTCCTTCTTACTTCACACCTATACCCGTGGCCAATGGACTGGAGCAGGACTTCTTCTCTCTTCCCTCTTTATTTATCTCTTCACTCTTTTTTCTCTTCTTCTCTTTTTATTGGAGTTTTGTAATTTAGATTCCTTCTTATTTCATACCTATACTAGTAGCTAATGGACTGAAGCAGGGCTTCTTCTCTCTTCTCTCTTTGTTTATCTCTCCGTTCTCTTCTCTCTTTTCTGTTTTTGTTTCTCTCTCCGTTTTCTTATAACGGAGAGTTAAATAAAGATAGAAGAAAGAAGTAGTCCTGCTCTAGTCCTTTAACCATGGGTATAGGTGTGAAGTAAGAAGGAATCTAAATTCTAAAACTCCACTTCTGTCTTCATGTCTCTCTCCGTTTTCTTATAATTGGTCAGCTAGGCTCAATATGGTCGTACTAATAACGTGTTATGTGATGGGAGAAAGAGATAGCCATCAAATGGTCCCCACCCTAACGGGGTCGTATAAATATTGAGAAGTGGAGTTTTGGAATTTAGATTCGTTCTTACTTCACATCTATACCCGTGGCTATTGGACTGGAGTAGGACTTCTTATCTCTTCTCTCTTTGTTTATCTTTCTGTTCTCTCCTGTTTTCTTCTCTTTCTTCGGTCTTTGTTTTTCTCTTTGTTTTCTTGTGACTGGTCGGTTGGGCTCAACATGTTCATGCTGATAATGTGTTGTGAGAAGAGAAAAGAAGAGAGAAGAGAATGGAGAGATAAACCAAGAGAGAAGAGAAAAGAAGTCCTACTCCAGTCCATTCGCCACAGGTATTAGTGTGAAGTAAAAAGAAATCTAAATTCCAAAACTCCACTGCTTAATAATATAATTAAATCTCTCCATTCTCTTCTCTCTTCTCCTATGGATTAGGGTTTCCCATAGATTGCTTAGGTCCAGAGTAAGCTTACCCTATAAATAATATATGACCACTTTAGGATAAGGTATGTTTGACGACTCTCTCTTTCTCCCATCTCACAACACGTTATCTGCACGAACATGTTAAGCCCAGCCGACTAGTTGCAAGAAAATGGACAGAAAAATAAAAACAGAAGTGGAGTTTTAAAATTTAGATTCCTTCTTACTTCACACCTATACCCGTAGCCAATTGACTGGAGTAGGACTTCTTCACACTTCTCTCTTTATTTATCTCTCCATTATCTTCTCTCTTATTCTTTCTTCTCTGTCTTCATTTCTCTCTCCGTTTTCTTATAACTGGTCAGTTGGGCTCGACATGTTCGTGCTGATAACGTGTTATAAGATGGGAGAAAGCGAGAGCCGTCAGACGTGCCCCACCCTAAAGGGGTCATAAATTATTTATAGGGTAAGCTTACTTAGGGACTAAACAATCTATGTGAAACCTAAAATAATTTTAAAATAGTATCATCTCAACATCTAAATATATTAAATAGTTATTTAAATTAATAAAAATGGACATGAGGAGGACTTCAATAATTTAAAAACCAAATTGAATATCTCAATGTATATTAAATAATTAATTATGATAATTAAATAATTAAGTAGAATAGACTTATATTTTATATTATAAATAAAGACATAATTAAGAAGAGAATAGAGAGTTAAACAAAGATAGAAGAGAAAAGAAGTCGTGCTACAGTCCATTAGCCACAAATATAGGTATGAAGTAAGAAGGAATCTAAATTCTAAAACTCCATAGAAAAAAAAAAGAAGAGAGAAGAGAATGGAGAGATAAATGAAGACAGAAGATAGAAGAAGTCCTGCTCCAGTCCATTGGCCACGGGTATAGGTGTAAAGTAAGAAGGAATCTAAATTCCAAAAATCAACTTCTGTTTTCGTTTCTCTCTCCGTTTTCTTGCAACTGGTCGGTTGGGTTCGACATGTTTGTACTGATAACGTGTTGTGAGATGGGAGAAAGAGAGAGGCGTCAAACGTGCCCCACCCTAACAGGGTCGTATAAATATTGAAAAGTTGAGTTTTGGAATTTAGATTCCTTTTTACTTCACATCTATACCCGTGGCCAATGGACTGGAGTAGGTCTTCTTCTATCTCTTCTCTCTCCATTCTCTTCCCTCTTCTCCTATGGATTTGGGTTTCCCATAGATTACTTCGGCCCTAAGTAAGCTTACCTTATAAATAATATACGACTCCTTTAGGGTGGGACACATTTAACGGCTCTCTCTTTCTCCCATCTTATAATATATTGTCAGCACGAACATATCGAGCCCAGTCAACCAGTCACAAAAAACGAAGAGATAAACGAAGACAGAAGAGAGAGAAGAAAAAAGAAGAGAACAGAGAGATAAACGAAGACAGAAGAGAGAAGAAGTCCTGCTCCAGTCCATTCATCATGGGTATAGGTTTGAAGTAAGAAGGAATCTAAATTATAAAACTCTACTTCTCAATAATATTATCTCAATGTTATTATGATTATCATAGTAAATTCCAAAACTCTCTTCGATTTAATTAAACAATTAATTTAATGAAAAAAATTATAGTAATATTATCAGCCCAAAAAGAGAAGAAGTCCTACTCAAGTTCATTAGCCACGGGTATAGGTGTAAAGTAAAAATGAATCTAAATATCAAAACTCCACTTCTCAATATTTATACGACCCCTTTATGGTGGGGCATGTTTGACGGCTCTCTCTTTCTTCCATATCATAACACATTATCAGTGCAAACATGTCGAGCCCAGTCTACCAGTCACAAGAAAATAGAGAGAAAAACGAAGACAGAAAAAAGAGAAGAAGAGAGAAAATAAAACAGAGAGAGAAACATAGACAGAAGAGAGAGAAGAGAAAGAAGAGATAAACGAAAAGAGAAGAGAAAAGAAGTCCTGTTCCACTCCATTGGCCACGGGTATAGGTGTAAAGTAAGAAGGAATCTAAATTCCAAAACTCAACTTCTTAATATTTATATGACCCCTACAGGATGGGGCATATTTGACGCTCTCTCTTTCTCCTATCTCACAACACGTTATCAACATGAACGTATCAAGCCCAGCCGACCAATCACAAGAAAATGAAGAGAGAAACGAAGACAGAAGATAGAGAAGAAGAGAGAATAGAATAGAGAGATAAATGAAATAAGAAGAGAGAAGAAGTTTTGCTCTAGTCTATTGGTCACAGGTATAGGTGTGAAGTATGAAGTAATCTAAGTTCCAAAACTCCACTTCTCAATAATATAATTAATTCTCTCTATTCTCTTATCTCTTCTTCCATGGATATGGGTTTCCCATAGATTACTTAGGCCCTAAGTATCCTATAAATAATAAATAATATTGGATCCCAATAGGATGGGGCACGTTTGACGGCTCTCCCTTTCTCCCATCTCATAATATGTTATCAGCACGAACATGTCGAGCTCAGCCGACCAGTCGTAAGAAAATGGAAATAGAAACAAAGACAGAAGTAGAGTTTTGGAATTTAGATTCCTTCTTACTTCACACATATACCCGTGGTCAAAGGACTGGAGCAGAACTACTTCTCTCTTCATTTATCTCTCCATTCTCTTATCTTTTTTTTCTCTTTCTTCTGTCTTTTTTTATCTATCAATTTTCTTTTGACTGGTCGGCTGGGCTTGACATGTTCGTGCTGATAACGTGTTGTGAGATGGGAGAAAAAGAGAGCCATTACACGTGCCCCACCCTAAAGGGCTTGTATAAATATTAAGAAGTAAAGTTTTGGAATTTAGATTCCTTCTTACTTCACACCTATACCCATGGCCAATGAACTAGAGCATGACTTCTTCTCTCTTTATTTATCTCTCCATTGTCTTCTTTCTTTTTCTCTCTTTTCTGTCTTCGTTTCTTTCTTCATTTTCTAGTGACTGGTCGGTTGGGCTCGACATGTTCGTGCTGATAACATGTTGTGAGGAGAGAGAAGAAAACCTAAATAAAATAATTTAAATCTCTCTAGTTTTAATAATTAAATAGAAGTCTGTCCTCATCTTCTCTCTCTTTTGTGGAGTTTTGGAATTTAGATTCCTTATTACATCACACCTATACCTATGGCCAATGGACTGGAGCAGGACTTCTTCTCTTTTCATTTATCTCTCTGTTCTTTTCTCTTTTCTTCTCTCTCTTCTTCTTTTTCTTCTCTCTTCTTCTCTCTCTTTTTTGGAGTTTTGGAATTTAGATTCCTTTTTACTTCATACCTATACCCGTAGCCAATAGACTAGAGCAGGACTTCTTATCCTCTTCTCTCTTCATTTATCTCTCCATTCTTTTCTCTCTTCTATATAAATAATTTATTTAAATAATATAATTATTTAATTAAGAATGAAACAAAGACAGAAGGGAGAGAAGAAGAGGGAAGAGAAAGGAAAGATAAATAAACAGAGAAGACAGAAGAAGTCCTACTCTAGTCTATTTGCAACGGGTAAAGGTGTGAAGTAAGAAAGAATCTAAATTCCAATACTACACAGAAGCGAGAGAAGAAGAGAGAAAAGAACAGAGAAATAAACGAAGACAGAAGTAAGTTTTGGAATTTAGATTCCTTCTTATTTTACACCTATACCCATGGCCAATGGACTAGAGTAGGACTTCTTCTCTCTTCTCTCTTTATTTATCTCTCCTCTTATCTTTTCTTCTCTTTTCTGTGGAGTTTTGGAATTTAGATTCCTTCTTACTTCACACCTATACCTGTGGCCAATGAATTAGAGTAGGACTTCTTCTCTCTTCTATCTTCATTTATCTATATGTTCTCCTCTCTCTTCTTCTCCCTTTTCTGTCTTCGTTTCTCTCTTCTTTTTCTTTCAACTAGTCGGCTGGGCTTGATATGTTCGTACTGATAACGTGTTGTGAGATAGGAGAAAGACAGAGCCGTCAAACGTGTCCCACCCTAAAGGGGTCGTATAAATATTAAGAAGTGAAGTTTTGGAATTTAGATTCCTTCTTACTTCACACTTTTTTAATAATTAAATAATAATTAATTTAATTAAAAAAATTATAGTAATATTACTATTATAATCATAATAACGTTGAGATGATACTATTGAGAAATAAAGTTTTGGAATTTAGATTCCTTCTTACTTTACACTTACACCTGTGGCCAATGGACTGGAGTAGGACTTCTTCTTTATTCTCTCTTTGTTTATCTCTTCGTTCTCTTTTTTATTTTTCTCTCTCTTCTGTCTTTATTTTTCTCTTAATTTTCTTGTGACTAGTCGGCTGGGATCGATAAGCTTGTGCTGATAATATGTTGTGGGATGGGCAAAAAAAAAAGAATAAAGAGATTTAATAATATTATTGAGAAGTGGAGTTTTGGAATTTAGATTCCTTCTTACTTCACACCTATACTCATGGCCAATGGACTGGAGCATAACTTCTCTCTTTTTTTTCTTATTTATCTCTCTATTCTCTTCTCTCTCTTCTGTCTTCATTTCTCACTCCGTTTTCTTGTAACCGGTCGGTTGGGCTCGACATATTTGTGCTGGTAATGTATTATGAGATGGGAGAAAGAGAGAGCCATCAAACGTGCCTCACCCTAAAGGGGTTGTATATTATTTATAGGGCAAGCTTACTTAGGGCCTAAGCAATCTATAGGAAACCCTGATCCATGGGAGAGATCCGATGGTAGATATCCATCCGATCGAACGATCGCATAACAGTTGTAATATTTTAAATTTTTATAAAGAAAAATATAAATTATTTTTAAAGCAAAAAAATTCAGGTATGCCTCATCTTTCTTCTTTACTTTCTATTACTTAATTAATTTAATTAGTTTAATAAATTAAATTTTTAAATAGTTAAATAAATATTTAATTATCTGTATAATTAAATAACTAAATAAAGTTAATAATTTTTTATTATTTAATTATTAAATTAAAGAAATATTTAATTGATTATTTAAAATAATATTAAATTATTTAAAAAAATATTTTATTATCTATATATTTAAATAATTATATAATAATTTATTTTAAGAAAATAAATTATTATTTAGTTAATTATAAAATTATTTAATAATTAAATTATTTATTTGATTAATTAAATAATCTATTAAATATATTTCTATACTAAATAAGTTTTTAAATATTTAAATAATTGACTAATTATTTAATTATTTCATGATAAAATAATATTTTTAGAAATTTCTAAAATAATAAATTAATAAAGTAATTATATAATTAAATAATTAATTTTTTATTTAATAATTTAAAGAATTTAATAATTAAATAATTAAATTATTTTATAATATAATAATAATAAATATATAAAATAATAAATTTAATTAAATAAATAGATAATTAAATAATTAAATAAATTAATTATTTTACTAAAATCTTAATTATTATATTATTTAAATTATTAAATTATTTAATAATTTATTAAATGATTAATTTAATTAAAAAAATTATAGTAACATTACTATTATAATTATAATAACTTTAAGATGATACTATTGATAAGTGGAGTTTTAAAATTTAGATTCTTTTTTACTTCACACCTATACCCGTGGCCAATGGACTGGAGCATGACTTCTTCTCTCTTTATTTATCTCTCTGTTCTCTTCTCTCTTCTTCTCTTTCTTCTGTGGAGTTTTGAAATTTAGATTCTTTCTTACTTCACACTTATACCTGTGGCCAATGGATTGGAGTATGACATCGTTTCTCTTTTCTCTTCATTTATCTTTTCATTCTCTTCTCTCTTCTTCTCTGTTCTGTCTTCGTTTCTTTCTCTGTTTTCTTATGACTGGTCAGCTGGGCTCCATATATTTATACTGATAATATATTGTGAGATTGGAGAATAAGAGAGAAGTCAAACGTTATGACTGGTCGGCTGGGCTCGATATATTCTCCATTTTCTTATGACTGGTCGGCTGGGCAAAATTATTAAATAATTTATATAAATTTATAAGCATGAAAAATATTTTATTTCTCTTCTTCTCTCTTTATTTATTTCTTCTTTCTCTTCTCTCTTCTTCTCTCTCTTCTGTGTTCGTTTCTGGCTCTATTTTCTTTTGACTGGTCGGTTGGGCTCGACATATTCGTGCTATAACGTGTTGAGAGAAGAGAGAAGAGAGAAGAAGAGAGAAAAGACATGAGAGATAAACGAAGAGACAAGAAGTCCTGCTCCGGTTTATTAGCCACGGATATAGGTATAAAGTAAAAAAGAATCTAAATTTCAAAACTCCACTTCTCAATAATATAATTAAATCTCTCCGTTCTCTTCTCTCTTCTACTATGGATTAGGGTTTCCCACAGATTGCTTAGGCCCAAAGTAAGCTTACCCTTTAAATAATATACGACCCTTTTAGGGTGGGGAATATTTCACGGCTCTCTATTTCTCCCATTTTATAATACATTATCAGTACGAACATATCGAGCCCAGCCGACAAGTCACAAGAAAATGGAAAGAGAAACGAAGACAGAACAGAGAGAAGAAGAGAGAAGAGAATAAAAAGATAAGTGAAGAGAGAAAAAAGAAGAAGCCCTGCTCCAGTCCATTGGCCACGGGCATAGGTGTGATGTAAGAAGGAATCTAAATTCCAAAACTTCCCTTCTCAATAATATAATTAAATTTCTCCGTTTTCTTCTCTCTTCTCCCATAGATTAGGGTTTGACATATATAGATTAGGCACTAACTAAGCTACCCTATAAATAATATACGACCCCTTTAGGGTGGGGCATATTTGATGGTTCTCTCTTTTTCCCATCTCACAACACGTTATCAGCACGAATATGTTGAGCCCAGCCAACCAGTCGTAAGAAAACGAAGAGAGAAACGAAGACCGAAGAGACAGAAAAAGAGAGAAAAGAACAGAGAAATAAATGAAGAGAGAAGAGATAAGATGTCCTGCTCTATTCCAATAACCATTGGTATAGGTGTGAAGTAAGAAGGAATCTATATTTCAAAACTCCACTTCTATCTTCATTTTTCTCACTGTTTTCTTACGACTGGTCGGCTGGGCTTTACATGTTCGTGCAGATAACGTGTTATGAAATGGGAGAAAGAGAGAGTCATCAAACATACCCCACCCTAAAGAGGTCATATATTATTTATCGGGTAAGCTTACTTAGGGCCTAAGCAATCTATAGGAAACTCTAATACATGCGAGAAGAGAGAAGAGATGGAGAGATTAATTATATTATTGAGAAGTGGAGTTTTAGAATTTAGATTCCTTCTTACTTCACATCTATACTCGTGGCCAATGGACTACATCAGGACTTCTTATCTCTTTTCTCTTCGTTTATCTCTCTGTCCTCTTCTCTCTTCTTCTCTTTTTTCTGTCATCGTTTCTATCCCCGTTTTCTTGTCTCGCCTAGGCACGACATGTTCGTGTTGATAACGTGTTGTGAGATAGGAGAAAGATAGGGCCATCACACGTGCCGCACCCTTAAAAGGTCATATAAATATTGAGAAGTAGAGTTTTTTAATTTAGATTCCTTCTTACTTTGCACCTATACCAGTGGCGAATAGACTGGAGTAAGACTTCTACTATCTTCTCTCTTCATTTATCTCTTTAGTCTCTTCTCCCTTTTGCCTTTGTTTCTCTCTTAATTAAATAATTATATTATTTAATTAAATTATTTTGGTAGAAGAGAGAACAGAACAGAGAGATAAACAAAGAGAGAAGGGGACAAGAAGTCCTGCTCTAGTCCATTGGCCACGGGTATAGGTGTGGAGTAAGAAGGAATCTAAATTCCAAAACTCTACAGATGAGAGAGAAGAAGAAAGAAGAAAAGAGAGAAGAGAGAGAAGAATAAAGAAGATAACATAAAGATAAACAAAAAGAGAAGATAGAAGAAGTCCTGCTCTAATCCATTGGCCACGGGTATAAGTTTGAAGTAATAAGGAATCTAAATTCCAAAACTCTACAAAAGAGAAAAAGATAAGAACCGACTTCTATTTAATTATTAAAACTAGAGATATTTATATTATTTTATTTAGGTTCTCTTCTCTCTTCTCATAATACATTATCAGTACGAACATGTCGAGCCCAACCAACTAGTCACAAGAAAACGAAGAGAAAAATAAAGACAGAAGAGAGAGAAAAAGAGAGAAAATAACGGAGAGATAAACGAAGAGATAAGAGATTAGAAGTCCTGCTCCAGTCTATTCGCCACAGGTATAGGTATAAAGTAAAAAGGAATCTAAATTCCAAAACTCCACTTCTCAATATTTATATGACCCCTTTGGGGTGCGGCACGTGTGTCAGCTCTCTATTTCTCCCATCTCACAACATGTTATCAACACGAACATGTCATGCCCAACCGACTAGTCAAAAAAAAATGGAGAGAGAAACAAAGACAGAAGAGAGAAGAGGACAAAGAGATAAACAAAGAGACAATAAAGAAAAAGTCCTACTCAAGTCCATTGGCCAGGGGTATAGGTGTGAGGTAAGAAGAAATCTAAATTCAAAAACTCTATAGAAGAAAGAGAAGAAGAGAGAAGAGAACGAAGAGATAAATTAAGAGAGAAGAGAGAAGAAGTCTTACTCTAATCCTTTGGCCATGGGTATAGGTGTGAAGTAAGAAGGAATCTAAATTCCAAAACTTCACTTCTGGCCTTGTTTCTCTCTCTGTTTTCTTACGACTGGTCAGCTGGGCTTGACATATTCGTACTGATAACGTGTTGTGAGATAAGAGAAAGAGAGAGAGCATCAAACGTGCCCTACCCTAAAGGGGTCATAAATTATTTATTATTTATAGGGTAATCATACTTAGGGCCTAAGCAATCTATGAGAAACCCTAATCCATGGGAAAAGAGAGAAGAGAATGGAGAGTGTATATTATATTTTTGAGAAGTAGAGTTTTGGAATTTAGATTACTTCTTACTTCACACCTAGACCCATGGTTAATGGACTAGAGAATGACTTCTTCTTTCTTCTGTCTTTATTTATCTCTCCGTTCTCTTATTTCTTGTTCTTTCTCCTCTGCCATCATTTCTCTCTCCGTTTTCTTGTGACTGATCGGCTGGGCTCGATATGTTCGTGCTGATAACGTATTGTGAGATAGAAGAAAGAGAGAGACGTCAAATATGCTCCACCCTAAAGGGGTCATATAAATATTGAGAAATTAAGTATTAGAATTTAGATTCCTTCTTACTTCATACCTATATCCGTAGCCAATGGCCTGGAGCAGGACTTCTTCTCTCTTTGTTTATCTTTTCGTTCTCTTCTCTCTTTTTCTCTCTCTTCTGTCTTTATTTTCTCTCTGTTTTCTCTTCTCTCTTTTTCTCTCTTCTGTCTTCGTTTCTCTCTCCGTTTTCTTGTGACAGGTAGGCTGTGCTCGACATGTTCGTGCTGATAACTTGTGAGGTAGAAGAAAGAAAGATCCATCAAATGTGCCCCACCCTAAAGGTGTTATATAAATATTGAGAAATAGAGTTTTGTAATTTAGATTCCTTCTTACTTTACACCTATACCCGTGGCTAATGGACTGGAGCAGGACTTTTTCTCTTTTCGTACTAATAATGTTACTATAATTTTTTTAATTAAATTAATCGTTTAATTAAAATAAAGATAGTTTTGAAATTTATTATGATAATCATAATAACATTGAGATGATACTATTTAGAAGTGGAGTAGTTTTGGAATTTAGATTCCTTCTTACTTCACACCTATTCCCATGATGAATAGATTGGAGCATGACTTCTTATCTTTTCTCTCTTTATTTATCTCTCCGTTTTCTTCTTTTTTCTTCTCTCTTTTGTCTTCATTTCTCTCTCTATTTTCTTGTGACTGGTCGGTTGAGCTCGACATATTCGTGCTGATAACGTATTGTGACTTAGGAGAAAGAGAGAGTCGTCAAACATGCCCCACCCTAAAGGGGTTATATATTATTTATAGGGTATGCTTACTTAGGGCCTTAGCAATCTATGGGAAACCCTAATCCATGGGAAAAGAAAGAAGAGAATGGAGAGATTTAATTATATTATTGAGAAGTAGAGTTTTGGAATTTAGATTCCTTCTTACTTCACACCAATACCCATGGCGAGTGGACTAGAGTAAGACTTCTCTCTTCTCTTTTCATTTATCTCTCTGTTCTCTTCTCTCTTCTCACAACACGTTATCAGCACGAACATATCGAGCCCAACCGACCAGTCACAAGAAAACGGTACGAGAAACGAAGACAAAAGAGAGAGAAAAAGAGAGAAGAGAACGGAGAGATAAATAAAGAGAGAAGAAGAGAAATAAAATATTTTTCATACTCATAAAATTATATAAATTATTTAATAATTTTGTAATATTTTATAATTAAATATTTAAATAATAATATTGAGATGATACTATTTAAATATTTAAAGAAATGATATTCTTTATAATATTTGAAAAAATATTAATTAAAATAAATAAAATAAATAAGTAATCTCCCATCTCACAACACGTTATCAGCATGAACATATCGAGCCCAACAGACCAATCACCAAAAAACAAAGACAGAAACGAAGACAGAAGAGAGAGAAGGAGAGAGAAGAGAATGGAGAGATAAACATAGAGAGAAGAGAGAAGAAGTCATGCTCCAGTCCATTCGCCACTGGTATAGGTGTGAAGTAAGAAGGAATCTAAATTCCAAAACTCTACTTCTTAATAATATAATTAAATCTCTCTATTCTCTTCTCTCTTCTCCCATGGATTAGGATTTCCTATAGATTACTTAGGCATTAAGTAAGCTTACTCTATAAATAATATATGACCCCTTTAGGGTACGGCACATATGACGGCTCTCTTTTTCACCCATCACATAATATGTTATCCGTACGAACATATTGAGCCCAACTGACCAATTACAAGAAAATGGTAAGAGAAACGAAGACAAAAGAGGGAGAAGAAGAGAGAAGAGAACGAAGAGATAATAGAAGAGAGAAAAGATATGAAGTCCTGCTCCAGTCTATTCGCCATAGGTATAGGTGTGAAGTAAGAAGGAATCTAAATCCCAAAACTCCATAGAAGAGAGAGAATCAGAAAGAAGAGAACGGAGTGATAAATGAAGAGAGAAGAGAGTAGGAGTCCTGCTCAAGTCCATTGGCCACGGGTATAGGTGTGAAATAAGAAGGAATCTAAATTTCAAAACTCCACTTCTCAATAGTATCATCTCAACGTTATTATAATTATCATAGTAATGTTATTATAATTTTTTTAAATTAATTTAATCATTTATTTATTTATTAAATTATTTAAATAATTTAATAATTATATTTTTTATAAAATAATTATTTTTTTAACTTATTTAATTATTTTAATTATTAATTTTTTATTATATTATTAAATAATTAAATTATATACCGATTTAATTATTTAAATTATTAAATAAAGAAATATTTATTTAATTATATAATTATATAATTATTTTATTTTATTAGTTATTTCTTAAAATATTATTTTATTTTTAAATAATTAAATAATTAGTTAAATATTTAAATATTTAAAAACTCATTTAGTGAAGAAATATATTAAATAGATTATTTACTAAAGTAAATAAATAATTTAAATATTAAATAATTTAATAGTTAAATAAATAATAATAAAATAAATTATTATGTAATTAAATAATAAAATAATTATTTAATTAAATTATAAAATATATATTGAAATTAATAAAAAAAATTAATTATTTAATTAAGTAACAAAATTAAAAATAAATTATATAACTATTTACTTATTATTTAAATAATTAGTTAATTATTTGAATATATAAATAATAAAATATTTTTTTAAATAGGTTAATATTTTTTGAAGTAATCAAATAAATATTTATTTATTTTAATATTTAAAAAATAAATTAATTATTTAAATAATTTATTTATTTAATTATATAAATAAATAAATATTTAATAAATTACTTAATTATTTAATTTATTAAACTAATATAATTAATTAAATAATAGGAAGTAAAGAAGGAAGATGAGGTAATCTAAATTTTTTTTAAAAAATAATTTATATTTTTCTTTAAAAAATTTTAAAACATTACAACTGTTCTAAAATCGTTCGATGTGGTGGTTATCCACTGTCTGAACTCTATTATGGATTATGGTTTCCTATATATTGCTTAGGCCCTAAGTAAGGTTACCCTATAAATAATATACGACCCCTTTCCCATAGATTGCTTAGGCTCTAAGTAAGCTTACTCTATAAATAATATATGACCCTTTTAGGGTGGGACACGTTTGACGACTCTTTTTTTTTCCCATCTCATAACACATTATCAGCACGAATATATCGAGCCCAACCGACCAGTCATAAGAAAAGGAAGAGAGAAATGAATGCAAAAGAGAGAGAAGAAGAGAGAAGAAAATGAAGTAATAAACGAAGAGAGAAAAGAGAAGAAGTCCTGCTCTAGTCCATTGGCCACGGGGATAGGTGTGAAGTAAGAAGGAATCTAAATTCCAAAACTCCACTTCTCAATAATATAATTAAATCTCTCCATCTCTTCTTTCTTCCACCTCATAATATTTTTTCAACACGAAAATATCGAGCCCAACTGACCAGTCATAAGGAAAACGGAGAGTGAAACGAAGATCAAAGAGATAGAAGAAAAAAGAAAAGAACGGAGAGATAAACGAAAGGAGAAGAGAGAAGATGTACTGCTCCAGTCTATTTGCCATGGGTATAGGTGTAAAGTAAGAAGGAATCTAAATTCCAAAACTCCACAGAAAAAAGAGAAGAAAAGAGAAGAGAACAGAGAGATATATGAAGAGAGAAGAGAGAAGAAGTCCTGCTCCAGTCCATTGTCCATGGGTATATGTGTGAAGTAAGAAGGAATCTAAATTCCAAAACTCCACTTATAACTTTATATATCTCTCCGTTATCTTTTCTCTTCTTTTCTCTTTTCTGTGTAGTTTTCGAATTTAGATTCCTTCTTACTTCACACCTATACCCATGACTAATGGACTAGAGCAGGACTTCTTTTCTCTTATCTCTTTATTTATTTCTCTGTTTTCTTCTCTCTTTTTCTTTCTCTTCTATTTTCATTTTCCCTCAATTAAATAATTATATTTTTTAATTAAATTATTTAGGTAGAAGAGAGAAGAGAACGGAGATATAAACGAAGAGAGAAGGGCAAAAGCAGTCTTGCTCCAATCCATTAGCCAAGGGTATAAGTGTGAAGTAAGAAGAAATCTAAATTCTAAAACTCCAAAGAAGAGAGAGAAGAAGAGAGAAGAGAATGAAGAATGGAGAAGAGAGAGAAGAATCGAGAAAAGAACATAGAGATTAACAAAGAGAGAAGAGAGAAGTATTGCTCCAGTCCATTGGCCACAGGTATAGGTGTGAAATAATAAGGAATCTTAATTCCAAAACTCCACAGAAGAGAGAGAAGATAAGGACAGACTTCTATTTAATTAATAAAATTAGAGAGATTTATATTAATTTATTTAGGTCCTCTTTTCTTTTCTCACAACACGTTATCAGTACGAACATATTGAGCCCAACCGACTAGTCACAAGAAAACGGAGAGAGAAAAAAGTTAAAAGAAAGAGAAAAAGATAAAAGAGAACGGAGAGATAAACAAAGAGAAAACAGAAAAGAAGTCCTGCTCCAATCCATTGGCCATGGGTATAAGTATGAAGTAAGAAGTAATCTAAATTACAAAACTCCACTTCTTAATATTTATACGACCCCTTTAGGGTAGGGCACGTGTGATGGCTCTCTGTTTTTCCTATCTCATAACACGTTATCAGCACGAATATATCGAGCCCAGTCGACCAGTTATAAGAAAATAGAGTGAGAAACGAAGACAGAAGAGAGAGAATAAGAGAGAAGTGAACGGAGAGATAAACAAAAAGAGAAGAGAGAAGAAGTCTTGCTCCAATCCATTGGCCATGGGTATAGGTGTAAAGTAAGAAGAAATCAAAATTAAAAAACTCAACATAAGAGAGAAAAGAAGAGAGAAGAGAATGGAGAGATAAATAAAGAGAGAAGAAAGAAGAAGTCCTACTCTAATCCAAAACTTCACTTATGTCTTCGTTTCTTTCTCTGTTTTCTTACGACTGGTCAGCTAGGCTCGACATGTTCGTACTGATAACATGTTGTGAGATGGGAGAAAGAGAGAGCTGTCAAACATGCACCACCCTAAAAGGGTCGTATATTATTTATTATTTATAGAGTAAGCTTACTAAGGGTCTAAGCAGTCTATGGGAAACCCTAATCCATGGGAGAAGAGAGAAGAGAATGGAGAGATTTAATTATATTTTTGAGAAGTGGAGTTTTAGAATTTAGATTACTTCTTACTTCATACCTAGACCCGTGTTCAATGGACTGTAGTAGGACTTCTTCTCTCTTTTCTCTTCGTTTATCTCTCCGTTAACTTCTATCTTGTTCCCTTTTTTCTATTTTTTCTCTATCTTCGTTTTCTTATAACTGATCGGCTAGGTTCGACATGTTCATACTGATAACCTATTGTGAGATAGGAGAAATAGAGAGCTGTTAAATGTGCACCACCCTAAAGGGGTCGTATAAATATTAAGAAATTGACTTTTTAAATTTAGATTCCATCTTACTTCACACCTATACTCATGACTAATGGACTAGAGCAGGACTTCTTCTCTCTTCGTTTATCTCTTCATTCTGTTCTTTCTTCTTTTCTCTCTTCTGTCTTTATTTCTCTCTCCATTTTCTCTTCTCTCTTATTCTCTCTCTTCTGTGTTTGTTTCTCTTTCCGTTTTCACTTGATTGGTAGGCTAAGCTCAATATGTTTATTCTGATAACGTATTATGAGGTGGAAGAAAGAGAGAGCTATCAAACGTGCCCCACCCTAAAGGGGTCATATAAATATTGAGAAGTAGAGTTTTGTAATTTAGATTCCTTCTTACTTCATACGTATACCCATGGCCAATGGACTGGAGTAGGATTTCTTCTCTTTTTGTATTGATAATGTTACTATAATTTTTTTAATTAAATTAATTATTTAATTAAAATGAAGAGAGTTTTGGAATTTACTATGATAATCATAATAACTTTGAGATGATGCTATATAGAAGTGGAGTTTTGGAATTTAGATTCCTTCTTACTTCACACTTATAGCCATGGCGAATGGACTGGAGCAGGACTTCTTTTCTCTTTTCTCTTTGTTTATCTCTCCGTTCTCTTCTCTTTTCTTCTCTCTTTTCTGTCTTCGTTTCTCTCTTCGTTTTCTTACAACTGGTCGGCTGGGCTCGACATGTTCATACTGATAACGAATTATGAGATAGGAGAAAGAGAGAGCCATCAAATATACCCCACTATAAAGGGATCATATTTATTTATAGGGCAAGCTTACTTAGGGCCAAAGCAATCTATGGGAAACCCAAATCCATAGGAGAATAGAGAAGAAAACAGAGATATTTAATTATATTATTGAGAAGTGGAGTTTTGGAATTTAGATTCGTCCTTACTTCACTCCTATACCCGTGGTAAATGGACTGGAGTAAGACTTCTTTTCTTTTCTCTCTTCATTGTTGTTTCCATTCTCTTCTCTTTTCTTCTCTCTTCTCACAACACGTTATCAGCACAAACAAGTCGAGCCTAGCCGACCAGTCACAAGAAATTGGTGCAAGAAATGAAGAGAGAAGAGAGAGAAGAGAACAGAGAGATAAATAAAGAGAGAAGAAGAGAAATAAAATATTTTTTGTGCTTATAAATTTATATAAATTATTTAATAAATATATAATGCTTTATAATTAAATATTTAAATAATAATATTGAAATGATACTATTTAAATATTTAAAAAAATAATACACTTTATAATATTTAAAGAAATATTAATTGAAATAAATAAAATAAATAAAGTAAATAAACAATCTCCCATCTCACATGTTATCAGCACGAACATGTCGAGCCCAATGGACCAGTCATAAAAAAACGGAGAGAGAAATGAAGACAGAAGAGAGAGAAGAAGAGAGAAGGAGAGAGAAGTGAATAGAGAGATAAATGAAGAGATAAGAGAGAAAAAGTCTTGCTCCAGTCCATTCGCCATGGGTATAGTTATTAAGTAAGAAGGAATTAAAATTCCAAAACTTCACTTCTCAGTAATATAATTAAATATGTCCATTCTCTTCTCTCTTCTACCATGGATTAGGGTTTCCTATAGATTGCTTAGTCACTAAGTAAGCTTACCTTATAAATAATATACGACCCCTTTAGGGTGGGGCATATTTGATGGCTCTCTCTTTCTCCTATCTTATAATATATTATTAGCACAAATATTTTGAGCCCAACCGACCAGTCATAAGAAAATAGAGAGGGAAACAAAGACAGAAAAGAGAAAAGACGAGAGAAGAGAACAAAAAGATAAACGTAGAGAGAAGAGAGAACAAGTTTTACTCCAGTCCATTGGCCATATGTATAGGTGTGAAGTAAGAAGGAATCTAAATTCCAAAACTCCACATAAGAGAGATAAGAAGAGAGAAGAGAACGGAGAGATAAATGAAGAGAAAAGAAGTCCTGTTCAAATCCATCAGCCACGGGTAAAGATGTGAAGTAAGAAGGAATCTAAATTCCAAAACTCCACTTTTCAATAGTATTATGTAAACGTTATTATGATTATCATAATAATATTAATAACTTTTTTTTAATTAAATTAATAATTTTTTTAATTATTAAATAACTAAATAATTTAAATAATTTAATAATTTAATTTTTTAAAAAATAATTAATTATTTTGCTTATTTAATTATATAGTTATTTAATTAAATTTATTTATTATTATTATTATTAAATTATTAAATATTTAAATTAGGTATCTATTTAATTATTTAAATTATTAAATAAAAAAATAATAGTTTAATTATTTACTTATTTATTTTTTTATTTTAATTGGTATTTCTTAAAATATTATTTTATTATTAAATAATTAAACAATTAGTCTATTATTTAAATATTTAAAAACTTATTTAGAGAAGAAATATATTAAATAGATTATTTACAAAAACAAATAAATAATTTAATTATTAAATAATTTTATAGTTAAATAAATAATAATAAAATAAATTATTATGTAATTAAATAATAAAATCAATAAATAATTATTTTATTAAATTATAAAATTTTAATTGAAATTAATAAGAAAATTAATTGTTTAATTAAGTAATAAAAAAAATTAATAACTATTTAATTGTTATTTAAATAATTAGTTAATTTTTTTAATATATAAATATAAAATATATTTTAAATAACTTAATATTTTTTAAATAATCAAATTAATATTTATTTATTTTAATATTTAAATAAAAATAAATAATTTTAATAATTTAGTTATTTATTTATATGAATAAATAAATATTTATTTAATTATATAATTATTTAATAATTTAATTTATTAGACTAATTAAATTAATTAAATAATAAGAAGGAAGATGAGGTACTCCTGAATTTTTTACTTTAAAAATAATTTATATTTTTCTTTAAAAAAATTTAAAACATTATAATTGTTATAAGATCGTTCGATGGGATGGCTATCCACCGTCGGTCTTCTTCCATGGATTAGGGTTTCCTATAAATTGCTTAGGCCCTAAGTAAGCTTACCCTATAAATAATATACAACCCCTTTTCCATAGATTACTTAGGCCCTAAGTAAGCTTACCCTATAAATAATTTACGACCACTTAAGGATAGGGCACGTTTGACGGCTCTCTCTTTTTTCCATCTCACAACACGTTATCAGCACAAATATATCGAGCCCAGCTGACCAGTCATAAGAAAATAAAGAGTGAAATGAAGACAGAAGAGAGAAAATAAGAGAGAAGAAAACAGAGAGATAAACAAAGAGAGAAGATAGAAGAAATCCTGCTCCAGTCCGTTGGCCACGGGTATAGGTGTAAAGTAAGAAGGAATCTAAATTCCAAAACTCCACTTCTCATAAGAAGTGGAGTTTTGGATTTTAGATTCCTTTTTACTTCACACCTATACCCGTGGCCAATTCACTGAAGCAGGTCTTTTTCTCTCTTCTCTCTTCATTTATCTTTCTATTCGCTCTGTTCTTTTTTCTCTTCTTTATCTTCTGTGTTCGTTTCTTTCTACATTTTTTTACGACTGGTCGGTTGGGGTCGACATGTTTATACTGATAACGTGTTATAAGAAGAGAGAAGAAGAGAGAAGAAAATGGAGAGATAAACGAAGAGAGAAGTCCTGTTTATGTCTATTTACCACGGGTATAGGTATGAAGTAAGAAGGAACCTAAATTCCAAAACTCTATTTCTCAATAATACAATTAAATCTCTCCATTCTCTTCTTGATCTATTATATAGATTAGGGTTTCTTATAGATTGCTTAGGCCCTAAGTAAGCTAACCTTATAAATAATATACGACCCCCTTGGGGTGGGGAACGTTTGACGGCTCTCTCTTTCTCCTATCGCACAATACATTATCAGCATGAACATATCGAGCCCAGCTGACCAGTCGCAAGAAAATAGAGAGAGAAACAAAGACAGAAGTGGAGTTTTAGAATTTAGATTCCTTCTAACTTCACACCTATACCCGTGGCCATTGGAGTGGAGCAGGACTTCTTCTCTCTTCTCTCTTTGTTTATTTCTCCGTTCTCTTTTATCTTCTCCTATAGATTAGGGTTTTATATAGATTGCTTAGGCCCTAAGTAAGCTTACCCTATAAATATTATACGACCCCTTTAGGGTGGGGAATATTTGACGGCTTTCTCTTTCTCCCATCTCACAACATGTTATCGGCACAAAAATATCGTGCCCATCTGACCAGTCATATGAAAACAAAGAGAGAAACGAAGACAGAAGTAAAGTTTTGGAATTTAGATTCCTTCTTACTTCACACCTACATCCATGGCCAATGGACAGGAGAAGGACTTCTTCTATTTTCTCTCTTTATTTATCTCTCTATTCTCTTTTCTCTTCTTCTCTCTCTTCTGTGGAGTTTTAGAATTTTGATTCCTTCTTACTTCAAACCTATACCCGTGACCAATGGACTGTAGTAGGACTTATTCTCCCTTCTATCTTTGTTTATATCTCCGTTCTCTTTTTTCTTCTTTTCTCTCCTTTATCTTTATTTCTCTCTCTGTTTTTTTATGACTGGTCGGTTGGGCTCGACATGTTCGTGCTGATAACGTATTATGAGATGGGAGAAAGAGCGAGCCATCAAACGTGCCATACCCTAAAGGGGTCATATATTATTTTTAGGGTAAGCTTACTTAGGGCCTAAACAATCCATGGGAAACCCTAATCCATAAAAGAAGAGAGAAGAGAACGGGGAGATTTAATTATATTATTGAGAAGTGGAGTTTTGGAATTTAGATTCTTTCTTACTTCATATCTATACCCGTGACGAATAGACTGGAGGAGGACTTCTTCTCTATTCTCTCTTTGTTTATCTTTCCGTTCTCTTCTTTCTTCTTTTCTCTTCTCACAACACATTATTGGTACGAACATGTCGAGCCCAGCTGACCTGTCGCAAGAAAACGGAGAGAGAAACAAAAACTGAAGAGAGAGAAAAATAGAGAAGAGAATAGAGAGAAAAATAAAGAGAGAAGAAGCCCTGCTCCAGTCCATTGGCCATGGGTATAGGTGTGAATTAAGAAGGAATCTAAATTCTAAAACTCTACTTCTCAATATTTATACGACCCCTTTATGGTGGGGCATGTTTAACGGGTCTCTCTTTGTCCTATCTCACAATACATTATCAGTATGAGCATACCAAGCCCAGCCGACCAGTCGTAAAAAAATAGAGAGGGAAACAAAGACAGAAGTAGAGTTTTTAATTTTTGATTTCTTTGTACTTCACACCTATACCTGTAGCTAATTGACTAGAGCAGGACTTCTTCTCTCTTCTCTCTTTATTTATCTCTCTGTTCTCTTTTCTTTTCTTCTCTCTCTTCTATGGAGTTTTGGACTAGAGCAGAACTTTTTCTCCCTTCTATCTTTGTTTATCTCTTTGTTCTTTTCTCTATTCTATCTTTGTTTCTCTGTCCATATTCATGTGACTTGTCGGCTGGGATCGACATGTTTGTGCAGATAACGTATTGTGAGATGGAAGAGAGAGAGAGAGCCGTCAAATATGCCCTACCCTAAAGGGGTCGTATAAATATTGAGAAGTGGAGTTTTGGAATTTAGATTTCTTCTTACTTCACAGCTATACCCATAACCAATGGCCTGGAGCAGGACTTCTTCTCTCTTCTCTGTTTGTTTATCTCTTCGTTCTCTTTTCTTTTCTTCTCTTTCTACTATCTTTATTTCTCTCTCTGTTTTCTTGTGACTGGTCAACTGGGCTTGACATGTTCATACTGATAATGTGTTGTGAGAAGAGAGAAGAGAGAAGAGAAAGGAGAGATAAATTAAATATTTAATGGCTGGGCTCGATATGTTTATACTGATAACGTATTGTAAGTTGGGATAAAGAGAAAGCCGTCATATGTGCCCCACCCTTTATATTATTTATATGGTAAGCTTACTTAGGGTTTAAGCAATCTATGAGAAACCCTACTCCAAAAGAAAGATCCAACGGTGGATAATGAACTAGAGTAGGTCTTCTTCTCTCTTTTCTCTTTATTTATCTCTCTGTTCTCTTTTCTCTTTTTTTTAATCTTTTGTGGAGTTTTGGAATTTACATTCCTTCCTACTTCACACCTTTACCTGTAGTCAATGGACTGGACCATGATTTCTTCTCTCTTCTTTCTTCGTTTATTCCCTTTTCTTCACTCTCTTCTGTCTTCTTTTCTCTCTCGCTCTTCTATCTTTGTTTTTCTCTTCGTTTTCTTGTGACTGGTAGGCTGGGCTTGATATATTCATTCTGATAACATGTTTTGAGAAGAGAGAAGAAGAAAGAAGAGAATAGAAAGATAAACGAAGAGAGAAGAAGTCCTGCTCTAATCCATTCGCCATGGGTATAGGTATGAAGTAAGAAGGAATCTAAATTCTAAAACTTCACTTCTCAATAATATAATTATAATCTCTCCGTTCGCTTCTCTCTTGTTCATTTAGCACGGGTATAGGTACGAAGTAAGAAGGAACCTAAATTCTAAAACTCTATTTCTTAATAATATAATTAAATCTCTTAGTTCTCTTTTTTATCTCTAATATGGATTAGGATTTCCTATAGATTGCTTAGGCCCTAAGTAATCTTTTCTTTTAAATAATATACGACCCTTTTAGGGTTTGGAACGTTTGACGTCTCTCTCTTTCTCCCATCTCACAACACATTATCAACACAAACATGTCAAGCCCAGCCGACCAGTCATAAAAAAACAGAGAGAGAAATAAAGACAGAAGTAGAGTTTTGGAATATAGATTCCTGCTAACTTTACACCTATACCTGTAGCTAATGGACTGGAGCAGAACTTCTCTCTTCTATCTTCGTTTATTTCTCCGTTCTCTTCTATCTTCTCCTATGGATTTGGGTTTCTCATAGATTGCTTAGGCCCTAAGTAAGTTTACCCTATAAATAATATATGACCCCTTTAGGGTAGGGCACATTTAACGACTTTCTCTTTCTCCCATCTCACAACACGTTATCAGCACAAACTTATCGAGCCTATCCGACCAGTCGTAAGAAAATAGAGAGAGAAACGAAGATAGAAGTTGAGTTTTGGAATTTAGATTCCTTCTTACTTCACACCTATACTCGTGGCCAATGGACTGGAGTAGGACTTCTTCTCTTTTCTCTCTTTATTTACCTCTCTATTCTCTTCTATCTACTTCTCTCTCTTCTATGGAGTTTTGGAATTTAGATTCCTTCTTACTTCACCCTTATACTTGTGGATAATAGACTAGAGCAGGACTTCTTCTCTCTTCTCTCTTCTTTCTTTGTTTATCTCTTTATTCTCTTCTCTTTTTATCTTTCGCTTTTGTCTTTATTTCTCTCTCCGTTTTCTTGTAATTGGTCGATTGGGCTCGATATATTCGTGCTGATTTTTTATTGTGAGATAGAAAAAAGTGAGCACCATCAAACATGCTCTACCCTAAAGGGGTTGTATATTATTTATAGGGTATACTTACTTAGGGCCTAAGCAATCTATGGGAAACCCTAATCTATAGGAAAAGAGAGAAGAGAATAGTGAGATTTAATTATATTATTGAGAAGTGGAGTTTTAGAATTTAGATTCCTTCTTACTTCATTCCTATACCCATGGCCAATGGACTGGAGTAGGTCTTCTTCTCTCTTCTATCTTTGTTTATATCTCTGTTCTCTTCTCTCTCCTCTGTCTTTGTTTCTCTCTCTGTTTTCTTGCGACTGGTCGGTTGAGCTTGACATGTTTGTACTGATAACGTGTTATGAGATGGGAGAAAGAGAGAGCCGTCAAATGTGACCCACCCTAAAAGGATCGTATATTATTTATAGGGTAAGCTTACTTAGGGCCTAAGCAATCTATGGGAAACCCTAATCCATAGGAGAAGAGAAGAGAATATGGAGATTTAATTATATTATTAAGAAGTGGAGTTTTTGACTTCTTCTCTATTCTCTCTTTTTCTCTCTTCTCACAACACGTAATCAGTATGAACATGTCAAGCCCAGCCGACCAATCGCAAAAAAACAGAGAGAGAAACAAAGACAGAAGAGAGAGAAGAATATATTAGAGAACAGAGAGATAAATAAAGAGAGAAAAGAGAAGAAGCCCTACTCCAGTCCATTGGCTACGAGTATAGGTGCAAAGTAAGTTGAAATCTAAATTCCAAAACTCCACTTCTTAATATTTATACGACCCCTTTTATGGTGGGGCATGTTTGACGGGTCTCTCTTTGTCCTATCTTACAATACGTTATTAGCACGAATATATCAAGCCCAACCGACCTATCCCAAGAAAACAAAGAGAGAAACAAAGACAATAGTAGAGTTTTTGAATTTAGATTTCTTCTTACTTCACACCTATACCCGTGGCCAATGGATTGGAGCAGGACTTCTTCTCACTTCTCTCTTCATTTATCTCTCTGGTCTATTCTCTTTTCTTTTCTCTCTTCTATAGAGTTTTCAACTGGAGTAGGACTTCTTCTCCCTTCTATCTTTATTTATCTCTCTGTTCTCTTCTCTCTTTTGTCTTTGTTTCTCTCTTCGTTTTCTTATGACTGGTCGGCTGGGATCGACATGTTCGTGCTGATAACGTATTGTGAGATGGGAGAGAGAGAGCTGTCAAATATGACCCACCCTAAAATGATCGTATAAATATTGCAAAGTGGAGTTTTAGAATTTAGATTCCTTCTTACTTCACAGCTATACCCATGGCCAATGGACTGGAGTATGACTTCTTCTCTCTTCTGTCTTCGTTTATCTCTTTATTCTCTTTTCTCTTCTTCTCTCTCTTCTCTCTTTGTTTCTTTCTATGTTTCCTTATGACTAATCTGCTGGGCTCGACATGTTCGTGTTGATATCGTGTTATGAGAAGAGAGAAGAGAATGAAGAGATAAATAAAGAGAGAAGAGAGAAGAAGTCATTCTTTATATTATTTAAATAATATATGATTATGAAAAAAACAGAGAGAGAAACAATGATAGAAGAGAGAGAAGAAGAGAGAATAGAACGGAGAGATAAACGAAGAGAGAAGAAGTCTTGCTCTAGTCCATTAGCCAAGGGTATAGGTGTAAAGTAAGAAGGAATCTAAATTTTAAATCTCTACTTCTCATTATTTATATGACCTGTTTAGGGTGGGGCATGTTTGATGACTCTCTTATTCTCCCATCTCACAATACTTACCATATAAATAATGTATGACCCCTTTAGGGTAGGGCATATTAGATGGCTCTCTCTTTCTCCTATCTCACAATATATTATCAGCACGAATATATCAAGGCCAACCGACCAGTCATAAGAAACGAAGAGAAAAATGAAGATAGAAGAGAAAAAAGAAGAGAGAAAAGAAGAAAGAGAAGAGAATGGAGAGATAAACGAAGAGAGAAGAGAGATGAAGTCCTGCTCCAGTCCATTAACCATGGGTTTAGATATGAAGTAAGAAGGAATCTAAATTCCAAAACTCCACTTCTGTCCTCGTTTCTTTTTTTATTTTCTTGCAATTGGTCGGCTGGGCTCAATAGGTTCATGCTGATAACTTGTAATGAGATGGGAGAAAGAGAGAGCCATCAAACGAGCCCAACCCTAAAGGGGTCGTATAAATATTAAGAAGTAAAGTTTTGGAATTTAGATTCCTTCATACTTCATACCTATACCCGTGGTCAATGGACTGGAGTGGAACTTCTTCTCTCTTCTCTCTTCGTTTATCTCTCCGTTCTCTTCTATCTTCTTCTGTCTTCTCTCTTCGTTTATCTCTTCATTCTCTTCTTTCTTCTTTTCTCTCTTTTATCTTCGTTTCTTTCTCTATTTTTTTGTGACTGGTCAGTTGGGCTCGATATGTTCATACTGATAACTGTTTTGGAGATAGGAGAAAGAGCGAGCCATTAAACGTGTCCCACCTTAAAGGAGCCATATATTATTTATAGGGTAAGATAACTTTGGGCCTAAATAATCTATAGAAAAGAGAAACAAAGATAGAAGAGAGAAGAAAATATAGAGAGAAACGAAGATATAAGAGAGAGAAAAAGAGAAAGGAGAACAAAGAGATAAACGAAGAGAGAAGAGAGAAGAAGTCTTGCCTAGTCCATTCACCACGGGTATTGGTATGAAGTAAGTAGGAATCTAAATTTCAAAACTCCACACAAAATAGAAAAGAAGAGAGAAGAGAACAAAGAGATAAATAAAGAAAGAAAAAGTCATGCGCCAGTCCATTGGCCACGGGTATAGGTGTGAAGTAAGAAGGAATCTAAATTTCAAAAACTCCACTTTGCAATAATTTATTTTATTTAAAGTAAACTAATTAAATAAATATTGAGAGATAAGAGATAAGAAGTCCTACCTAGTCCATTCGGCACGGGTATATGTATGAAGTAAGTAGGAATCTAAATTTCAAAACTCCACAGAAAAGAGAAAAGAAGAGAGAAGAGAACAAAGAGATAAATAAAGAAAGAAGAAGTCATGCTCCAGTCCATTGGCCACGGGTATAGGTGTAAAGTAAGAAGGAATCTAAATTTCAAAACCTCCACTTTGTAATAATTTATTTTATTTAGATAATTCAATAACTATTTATACTAGAATAATTATATTTAATTAATTACTTTACTAAAAACTTAATTATTAAATTATTTAAAATATTAATAAATAAATAAATGGTTAATTTAATTAAAAAAATTATTGTAACATTACTATGATAATAAAAATAAAGTCAAGATGATACTATTACGAAGTACAATTTTGGAATTTAGATTCCTTCTTACTTCACACCTATACCCGTGGCTAATGGACTGGAGCATGACTTCTTCTCTCTTCTCTCTTTATTTATCTTTACGTTCTCTTCTCTCTTTTTCTCTCTCTTCTGTTTTTGTTTCTCTCTCTGTTTTTTTTTTCTCTTTTTCTCTTTCTTCTGTGGAGTTTTGGAATTTAGATTCCTTCCTACTTCATACCTATACCCGTGGCCAATTGACTGGAGTAGGACTTCTTCTCTCTTCTCTCTTTATTTATCTCTCCATTCTCTTCTCTTTTCTTCCCTCTCTTCTGTGGAATTTTGGAATTTAGATTCCACCTTAATTTACACCTATACCCATGGCGAATGGACTAGAGCAGAACTTCTTTTCTTTTCTCTCTTAATATTTATTTAATTAGTTTATTTTATATTTTTAATACTAAAAAAATAATTAAATAACTAGTTTATTAAATTTTTAAATAAATTCAAATTATTAAAATATCTCTTATATTATTTATTAAATTAAATTATTAATAATATATTTAATATATTTTATTTAATTTAAGCTTGTCACATTTATGTCTCCGTTCACTTCTTTCTTTCTTCCATCTCACAATACGTTATCAGCACGAACATGTCGAGCCCAGCTGACCAGTCGCAAGAAAACGGAGAGAGAAACGAAGACAGAAGTGAACTTTTGGAATTTAGATTCCTTCATACTTCACACCTATACCCGTGGTCAATGGAATAGAATAGGAGTTTTTCTCTCTTCTATCTTTGTTTATCTCTCTGTTCTCTTCTTTTTTCTTCTCTCTCTTCTGTCTTCGTTTCTCTCTTCGTTCTCTCTTCTTTCTTCTTCTCTCTCTTCTATGGAGTTTTGGAATTTAGATTCCTTCTTACTTCATACCTATATCCGTGTGAAGTATAGGTGTAAAGTAAGAAAGAATCTAAATTCCAAAACTCTACTTCTATCTTCATTTCTTTCTCTGCTTTCTTATGACTAATCAGTTGGGCTCGATTTGTTTGTGCTGATAACGTATTATGAGATATGAGAGAGAGTCATCAAACATGTGCTACCATAAAAGGGTCATATAAATACTGAGAAATGGAGTTTTGGAATTTAGATTCCTTCTTACTTCTGTCTTCTCTTTTCTTCTCTCTTCTCACAATACATTATCAGCACGAACATGTCGAGCCCAACCGACCTGTCACAAGAAAATAGAGAGAGAAACGAAAATAGAAGGGAGAGAACAAGAGAGAAGAGAAAAGAGAGATAAACGAAGATAGAAGAGAGAAGAAGTCCTTTTCGAGTCCATTTGCCATGGATTTAGGTGTGAAGTAAAAAAGAATATAAATTCTAAAACTCTACTTCTGTCTTTGTTTCTCTCCCCGTTTTCTTTTGAATGGTCAACTCGGCTCAACATGTTCGTACTGATAACGTATTATGAGATGGGAGAAAGAGAGAGCCGTCAAAATACCCCACTCTACATGGGTCATATATTATTTATAGGGTAGGCCTAAGTAATCTATGGGAAACCCTAATCCATGAGAGAGATCCGACGGTGGACAGCCATCCTTCTTACTTCACACTTATACCCATGGCGAATGGACTGGAGCAGGACTTCTTCTCTCTTCTATCTTTGTTTATCTCTCTGTTCTCTTATGTCTTCTTCTCTCTTTTCTGTCTTCGTTTATCTCTCCGTTCTCTTCTCTCTTCTTCTCTATCTTCTGTCTTTGTTTCTCTCTTTGTTTCCTTATGACTGGCCGGTTGGGCTCGATATGTTCGTGCTAATAATGTATTGTGAGGTGGGAGAAAACGAGAAGAGAACAGAGAGATAAACACAGAGAGAATTGTTAAATATTAAATTATCTTACAACACATCATCAGTATGAACATATCGAAGAAAAAAGAGAAAAGTGAGAAGAAGGAAGAGAGAAGAAGGACTGCAATCAATTAATCATAATTTAAATATCTCTTATAAGTAATATTCATACCTAATCCATATTTATATCTCTTCTACCTGCAATCAATTAAATATAGGTCTTTTTTCTTCTACTTCTCTTCATTCACCTCAACGTTATAATTAGTTAAATAATTATATATCATAATAATTCTACTATAAGTTTTTTTAATTAAGTTAATCATTAAATTAAAACAAAGAGAGAAAAGAATTTAATATGATAATCATAATAACGTTGAGATGATACTATTAAGAAGTGGAGTTTTGGCATTTAGATTCCTTCTTACTTTATATTTATCCCGTGGCCAATGGACTGGAGCAGAAGTTCTTCTATCTTTGTTTATCTCTCCGTTCTCTTCTTTCTTCTTCTATCTCTTCTGTCTTCGTTTCTTTCTCCGTTTTCTTATGACTGGTCAGCTGGGCTCGACATGTTCTTGCTGAAACATGTTGTGAGATAGAAGATTGCTTATTTATTTTATTTATAGACTGGAGCAGGACTTCTCCTCTCTTCTCTCTTCATTTATAATTTAATTAAAAAAGAATAATCTCAATGTTATTATGATTATCATAGTAATGTTACTATAATTTTTTTAATTAAATTATTTATTTAATAAATTATTTAATAATTTAAATAATTTAAATAATTTAATTATTAAGTATTTAGTAAAATAATAATTTATTTAATATTGAATAGATTATTAATTTCACTAATATACGAAGAAATATTATAGAAATCCTATTTATTAAATTATCATAGTTTAATTTTTTAAAATTATAGTAATATTACTATGATAATCATTATTTATTTAATTAGTTATTTAAATCATCTCAACGTTATTATGATTATAAAAAAATATTTTTTTTTAATTAAATTATTTATTTGTTTAAGTAAATGATCTATTTAATATATTTCTTCACTAAATAAAATTTTAATTAAAGATAAATAATATCTAAAGAAATAATTAATAAAATAAATTAATAAATTAATTATATATATTAATTATTATTTCTTTATTTAATAATTTAAATAATTAAATAGTTACCTCTTTGAATTATTTAATAATATAATAATAATAGATAAATGAAAAAATAAATTTAACTAAATAACTAGATAATTTAATAATTGAGTAAATTAATTATTTTACTAAAAACTTAATTATTTAAATTATTAAATAATTTTAAATATTTAATATATAAATAAATGATTAATTTAATTAAAAAAATTATAGTAATATTACTCTGATAATCATAATAACGTAGAGATGACTGGTCAGTCCTAATTATTTATAGGGTAAGCTTACTTAGGGCCTAAGCAATCTATGGGAAACCCTAATCAATGGGAGAGATCCGACGGTGGATAGTGATATGATAATTAGAGAGAGAAGAAGAGAAAAGAGAGAAGACGTCCTACTCCAGTCCATTCACCACGGGTATAGGTGTGAAGTAAGAAGGATGACTATCCACCGTCGGATCTCTCCTATGGATTAGGGTTTCCTATAGATTGCTTAGGTCCTAAGTAAGCTAACCCTATAAATAATATATTATCGTTTTAGAGTGGGGCACGTTTGACGGCTCTCTCTTTCTCCTACATCATAACATGTTATCAGCATGAGCATATCGAGCGCAGCCGACCAGTCGCAAGAAAATGAAGAGAGAAATAAAGATAAAAGAGAGAGAAGAAGAGGTAAGAAAACTGAGAGATAAATAAAGAGAGAAGAGAGAAGAAGTCCTGCTCCAGTTCATTTGCCACAGGTATAGGTGTAAAGTAAGAAAGAATCTAAATTCCAAAACTCCTCAAAAGAGAGAGAAGAGAACAGAGAGATAAATGAAGAGAGGAAAGAGAAGAAGCCCTACTCCAGTCCATTGGTCAAAGATATAGGTGTTAAGTAAGAAGGAATCTAAGTAGGGTAGGGCATGTTTGATGGATCTCTCTTTCTCCCATCTCACAATACATTATCAGTACGAACATGTCGAGCCCAGCTGACCAGTCACAAGAAAATGAAGAGAGAAACGAAGGGAGAAAAGAGAAGAAGCCCTACTCCAGTCCATTAGCCACGGGTATAGGTGTGAAGTAGTGTGAAGTAAGAAGGAGTCTAAACTCCAAAACTCAACTTCTCAATAAATAATATAGGACCCCTTTAGGGTGGGGCATATTTGACGGCTCTTTCTTTTTTAAGTATGAACCTGAAATAATCAATGTTATTATAAATTTTTTTTAGGGTGGGGCACTATTATTTATCTCTACGTTCTCTCACTCAGTTTAAATAATTGACTAATTATTTAATTATTTAAAAATAAAATAATAATTAAAGAAATAACTAATAAAATAAATTAAGAAAATAATTATATAATTAAATCATTATTTATTTATTGAATAATTTAAATAATTAAATAGTTACCTAATTTAATTATTTAATAATTAAATAATAATAAATAAATTAAATAATAAATTTAATTAAATAATTAGATATTTAAATGATTAAATTAATTAATTATTTTATTAAAAACTAAATTATTTAATTATTTAATAATTAAATAAAATTTTAATTTAATTTAAAAAATTATAGTAACATTAATATGATAATTATAATAACGTTGAGATGATACTATTGAGAAGTGGAGTTTTTGAATTTAGATTTCTTCTTACTTCACACCTATACCCATGGCCAATGGACTAAAGTAGGACTTCTTCTTACTTAGGGCCTATGCAATCTATGCGAAACCCTAATCCGTGGGAGAGATCCGATGGTGGACAGTTATCCGATAATTACAAAGAGAAGAAGAGAAAAGAAGTCCAGCTCTAGTCCATTCGCCACGGGTATAGGTGTGAAGTAAGAAGGATGGTTGTCCATCATCGGATCTCTCCCATAGATTAGGGTTTCCTATAAATTACTTAGGTCCTAAGTAAGCTTACCCTAAAAATAATATACTATCCCTTTAGGGTTGAGCACGTCTGACGGCTTTTTCATTCTCCCATCTCACAATATGTTATCAGCATGAACATATCGAGTCCAGCCGACCAGTCGCAAGAAAACGGTGAGAGAAACGAAGAAAGAAGAGGGAGAGAAAAAGAGGGAGAGAAGAAAAGAGAAGAGAACGGAGAGATAATTGAAAAGGTAAGAGAAAAAAAGTCCTGTTCTAGTTCATTGGCATGACTAAAAAGAGATTAAACATGGAGCAGGACTAAAAATAATATTAGTTAAATAATCTCTCCCATTTAGCATGAATATGTCGAGTCCAACAGACCAGTCATAAGAAAACGGAGAGAGAAACGAAGACAAAAAAGAAAGAAGAAAACAGAGAGACAAACGAAGAGAGAATAGAGAAGAAGTCCTACTCCAATCCATTCGCCACGGGTATAGATATGAATTAAGAAGGAATCTAAATTCCAAAACTCTAGTTCTCAATAATATAATTAAATCTTTCCGTTCTTTTCTTTCTTCTTCTCTCTCTTTTGTCGTCTCTTCTCTTTTTGTTTTCTTGCGACTAGTTAGCTGGGCTCGATATGTTAGTACTGATAACGTGTTGTGAGATGGGAGAAAGAGAGAAGAGAACAGAAAGATAAACGAGGAGAGAAACAAAAAGAAGTCCTGCTTATGCCCTAAATAATCTCACAGGGATTAGGGTTTATCATAGATTTCTTAGGCCCAAAGTAATCTTACCTAATAAATAATATACCTTTGTGCCTCTCCAGTCTATTGGCCACGGGTATAGGTGTGAAGTAAGAAGGAATATAAATTCCAAAACTCCACTTCTTAATATTTATACGACCCCTTTAGGGTGGGGCATATTTGATAGCTCTTTCTTTCTCCCATCTCACAACACGTTATCAGCACGAACATGTCGATCCTAGCCGACCAGTCATGAAAAAACGGAGAGAGAAACGAAGACAAATGTGGAGTTTTGGAATTTATATTCTTTCTTTTTTTACACCTATACCCGTGGCCAATGGACCAGAGCAGGACTTTTTCTCTTTTTTCTCTTTGTTTATCTCTCCGTTCTCTTCTTCTCTTTCTTCTATCTTTGTTACTTTCTCTGTTTTCTTGTGACTGGTCGGCTGGACTCTATATGTTCATACTGATAACATGTTGTGAGATTAAATAAGTATAATAAATAAAGAGTTGGTAGAGATCTGATGGGTAATATAAATATTAAGAAGTGGAGTTTTGGAATTTAGCTTCCTTCTTACTTCATAACTATACCTGTGGCCAATGGACTGGAGTAGAAGTTCTTCTCTCTTCTCACTTCGTTTATCTCTCCGTTCTCTTCTCTCTTCTTTAAAGATTATATGACCCCTTTAGGGTGGGGCACGTTTGATGGCTCTCTCTTTCTCTCATCTCAAAACACATTATCAGTATGAACATGTCAAAGAGAGAATAAGTTCTGTAATTAATTAAATATTTATTTATTTAAATTCTATGGGGCTCGATATGTTCGTGCTGATAATATGTTGTGAGATAGGAGAAAAAGAGAGCCGTCAAACGTGCCCCACCCTAAACGGGCCATATTTTATTTATAGGGTTAGCTTACTTAGGGCCTAAGCAATCTATGGGAAACCCTAATCCATTAGAGAGATCCGATGGTGGGTAGCCATCCGATCGAACGATCTTATAACAGTTGTAATATTTTAGATTTTTTTTAAAAAAATATTAATTATTTTTAAAGCAAAAAATTTGTTTTTTTAAATTAATTATTTTACTAAAAACTTAATTTATAAATTTTTTAAATTATTAAATAATTTAAAGGAAGATAAATAAGAGAAAAGAGAGAAGAAGTCCTACTCTAGTCCATTCGCCACGGGTATAGTTGTGAAATAATAAGAAATCTAAATTCTAAAACTCCACTTCTCAATAGTATCATCTCAATGTTACTATGATTATCATAGTAAATTCTCTTCTCTCTTCATTTTAATTAAACTATTAATTTAATTATAAAAATTATAGTAACAATACTCCACTTAATTATTATAGTAATAAAATAAAGTAAGAAGAGAGAAGATAATTAAATATTTATTTAGTTATTTAATTATCTAACTATTTAATTTATTAAAAAATTAAATAAATTAAATAAAAGGAAGTAAAGAAAGAGGATGTGGCACACTCAAATTTTTTGCTTTAAAAATATTTTACATTTTTCTTCAAAAAAATATAAAACATTACAACTGTTGAGAGATCGTTCGATCGGATTGCTATCCACCGTCGGACCTCTCCTATGGATTATGATTTCTTGTAGATTGCTTAGGCCCTAAGTAAGCTGACCCTATAAATAATATACGACTCTTTTAGGGTGGGGCACGCTTGATGGTCCTCTTTTTCTCCCATCTTACAATATGTTATCAGCACGAATATATCAAGCCCAGCCGACAAGTCGTAAAAAAACGGAGAGAGAAACAAAGATAGAAGAGAGAGAAGAAAAGAGAAGAGAATTGAGAGATAAATGAAGATAGAAGATAGAAGAAGTCTCGCTCCAGTCCATTAGCCTTGGGTATAAGTATGAAGTAAGAAGAAATCTAAATTTGAAAACTTTACTTCTGTCTTTGTTTCTCTCTTCATTTTCTTGTGACTGGTCGGCTAGGTTCGATATATTCGTGCTGATAATATGTTATGAGATGGGAAAAAGAAAAAAGAGAATGGAAAGATAAACAAAGAAAGGAGAGAAAAGAAGTCCTGCTCTCTCTACTTTAAAATAATTTTCTATCTTTTTTCTATTAATACTTATTTATTTTCTTTTATACTATAAGAGAAAGAGAGAGAAACAAAGAAAATAGGGAGAGAAACGGGGAAAGAAATAAAAGATAACGTGTTATAAGATGGGAGAAAGAGAAAGCTATCAAATGTGCCCTACCCTAAAGGGGTCGTATATTATTTATAAGCTAAGTATTGTGAGATGGGAGAAAGAGAGAGTCATCAAACGTGCCCTACCCTAAAGGGGTCGAATATTATTTATAGGGTAAGCTTACTTAGGGCCTAAGTAATCTATGGGAAACCCTAATCTATAAGAGAAAAGAGAAGAGAACGAAGAAATTTAATTATATTATTAAGGAGTGAAGTTTTGGAATTTAGATTCATTCTTAATTAAACTAGATATGCTATCAGTATGAACATATTGAGCCCAGCTGACCAGTCGCAAGAAAACGGAGAGAAAAACAAAGACAGAAGTGGAGTTTTGGAATTTAGATTCCATCTTACTTTACACCTATACCCATGGCCAATGGACTGGAGCATGACTTCTTCTCTCTTCATTTATCTCTCCGTTCTCTTCTCTCTTCTTTTCTCTCTTCTGTCTTTGTTTCTCTCTCCATTTTCTTGCGACTGGTCGGCTGGGCTCGATATGTTCGTGCTGATAACGTGTTATGATTTTAGAGAAAGAAATAGAGCCGTCAAATATGCCCTACCCTAAAGGGGTCATGTATTATTTATAAGGTACGCTTATTTAGGGCTTAAACAATCTATGGGAAATCCTAATCCATAGGAGAAGAGAAAAGAGAACGGAGATATTTAATTATATTATAGAAAAGTGGAATTTTTCAATTATGATTCCTTCTTACTTCATTCCTATACCCATGGCCAATGTACTGGAGCAGGACTTCTTCTCTTTTCATTTATCTCTCTGTTCTCTTCTCTTGTCTTCTCTCCCTTCTGTCGTCGTTTCTCTCTTCGTTTTTTTGTGACTGGTCGGCTGGGCTCAACATGTTTGTGTACATAACATGTTGTGTGATCGGAGAAAGAGAGATTCGTCAAACGTGCCTTATCATCAAGGGTGATATAAATATTAAGAAGTAGAGTTTTGGAATTTTGATTCCTTCTTACTTCAAATCTATACCCGTGGCCAATGGACTGGAGCAGGACTTCTTCTCTCTTCTATCTTCGTTTATTTCTCCGTTCTCTTCTTTCTTCTTCTCTCTCTTTTGTCTTTGTTTCTCTCTCTGCTTTCTTACGACTGGTCAGCTGGGCTTGACATGTTCGTGCTGATAACGTATTATGAGATGGGATAAAGAGAGAGTCGTCAAATGTGCCCCACCTTAAAGGGGTCGTATATTATTTATAGGATAAGCTTACTTAGGGCCTAAGCAATCTATAAGAAACCCTAATCCATGGGAAAAGAGAAGAGAAATGAAAGGTTTAATTATATTATTGATAATGGAGTTTTGGAATTTAGATTTCTTCTTACTTCACACCTATACTCGTGGTGAATGGTCTGAAGTAGGACTTCTTTCTTCTCTCTTTGTTTATCTCTTCGTTCTCTTCTCACTTGTCATAACATATTATCAACACGAACATATCGAGCCTAGCCGACCAGTTATAAGAAAACGGAGAGAGAAACAAAGACAGAAGTGAGAGAAGAAGAGAGAATAGAACAAAGAGATAAACGAAGAGAGAAGAGAGAAGAAGTCATGCTCTAGTCCATTAGCCACGTGTATAGGAGTGAAGTAAGAATGAATCTAAATTCTGAAACTCCAAACAAGAGAGAGAGGAAGAGAGAAGAGAACGGAGAGATAAATAAAGTAAAAAGAGAAGAAGTCCTACTCCAGTCCATTGGCCATGGGTATAGGTGTGAAGTAAGAAGGAATCTAAATTCCAAAACTCCATTTCTATCTTTGTTTCTCTCTCCGTTTTCTTATGACTAGTCAGTTGAGCTCGATATTTTTGTGCTGATAATGTATTATAAGATGGGAGAAAGTGAGAGCCATCAAACGTGCCCCTCCCTAAAGGGGTCGTATATAATTTATAGGGTAAGATTAATTAGGGCCAAAGAAATCTATAGGAAATCCAAATCTATGGGAGAGATCCGACGGAGGATAGCCATCCTTCTTACTACACACCTAAACTCGTGGCTAATAGACTTGAGCAGGACTTCTTCTCTTTTCTCTCTTCATTTATCTCTTCGTTCTCTTCTCTCTTCTTCTCTCTCTGTTGTCTTTGTTTCTCTCTCCATTTTCTTATGACTAGACGGCTGGGCAAGACATGTTCGTACTGATAACGTGTGATAAGATGAGAGAAAAAGAGAGTATAGAACGGAGAGATAAATGAAGAGAGAAGAAAAAGAAGTCTTGCTACATTCTATTAGCCACGGGTATAGGTGTGAAATATGAAGGATGGCTGTCCACCGTCGGATATCTCCGATGGATTAGAATTTCCTATAGATTGCTTAGGCCCTAAGGAAGCTTACTCTATAAATAATATACGACCCTTTTAGGGTGGGGCATGTTTGATGGCTCTCTCTTTTTCCCATCTCATAACACGTTATCAGTATGAACATGTCAAGCCCAGCAGACCAGTCACAAGAAAACGGAGAGAGAAACAAAGACAGAAGGGTAGTTTAGGAATTTAGATTCCTTCTTACATCACATCTTTACCCGTGGCCAATGGACTGGAGTAGGATTTCTTCTCTCTTCTCTCTTTATTTATCTCTTCTTTCTCTTCTCTATTCTTATCTCTTTTATATGGAGTTTTGGAATTTAGATTCCTTCTTACTTTACAACTATACGTGTGGCCAATGGACTGGAGCAGGAGTTCTTCTATCTTTCCTTTTTATTTATCTCTCTGTTATCTTCTCTCTCTTCTATCATCATTTATCTTTCTGTTTTTTTATGACTAGTCGGTTGGGCTCGACATGTTCATATTGATAACGTGTTGTGAGAAGAGAGAAGAGAACGAAGAGACAAACGAAAAGAGAAGAGAGAAGAAGTCATGTTCCAGTCCACTCGCCACGGGTATAGGTGTACAGTAAGAAGGAATCTAAATTCAAAAACTCTACTTCTTAATAATATAATTAAATCTCTTTATTTTCTTTTCTTTTCTTTTCTTTTCATCTATTAGGCCCTAAGTAAGCTTTCCCTATAAATAATATACGACCCCTTTAGGGTAGGGCATGTTTGACGGCTCTCATTTTCTCTCATCTCACAATATATTGTCAGCACGAATATGTCAAGCCCAGCCGACCAGTCGCAAGAAAACAGTAAGAGAAACGAAGACAGAGTGGAGTTTTGGTATTTAGATTCCTTCTTACTTCACACTTATACCCATGACCAATAGCTTGGAGCAAGACATCTTCTCTCTTCTTTCTTTATTTATCTCTCTGTTCTCTTCTCGCTTCTTATCTCTCTTCTGTCTTCGTTAAACTCCACTTCTTCTTTATATAAACGGATAGAGAAAGGATGATAGAAAAGAAAGAAAAAGAGAGAAGAAAATGGAGAGATAAATAAAGAGAGAAGAGAGAAGAAGTCCTGCTCCAGTCCATTGGTCACGGGTATAGGTGTATAGTTCTCTTTTTTCTCTTTATTTAACTCTCCGTTCTCTTCTTGCTTCTTATCTCTCTTCTGTCTTCGTTAAACTCCTCTTCTTTTCTCAATAAACGAATAGAGAAATATAGACAGAAGTGAGATAAGAAGAGAAAAGAGAAATAGGAGATAAACAAAGAGAGAAGAGTGAAGAAGTCATGCTCTAGTCTATTGGCCACGGGTATAGGTGTGAAGTAAGAAGGAATTTAAATTCCAAAACTCCACTTCACTCTTTATTTCTCTTTCTGTTTTCTTGCGACTGGTCAACTGGGCTCAATATGTTCATGCTGATAAAGTGTTATGAGATGGGAGAAAGGAAGAGCCGTCAAACGTGCCCCACCCTAAAGGGGTCGTATATTATTTATAGGGTAAGCTTACTTAGGTCCTAAGCAATCTATGGAAAACTCTAATCCATGGAAGAAGAGAGAAGTTAATGGAGAGATTTAATTATATTATTTAGAAGTGGTGTTTTGGAATTTAGATTCCTTCTTACTTCACACCTATACCCGTGACTAATAGACTGGAGTAGTACTTCTTCTCTCTTCTTTTTTCGTTTATCTCTCCCTTCTCTTTTTACTTCTTTTTTTTTTCTCACAACTCGTTATCAGCATGAACATATCAAGCCTAGCCGATCAGTCACAAGAAACTGGAGAGAGAAACGAAGACAGAAGAGAGAGAAGAGGAGTAAAGAGAATAGAGAGATAAATAATTTAAATAATATATTTAAATAATTTAGTTAAATTCTAAATAGTGGTCGGCTGGGCTCGATATATATATGATGATAACTGTTGTGAGTAAGGAGAAGAAGATAGAAGAGAATGAAGAGATAAACGAAGAAAGAAGAGAGAAGAAGTCCTGTTCCAGTCCATTATCCAAGGGTATAGGTGTTAAGTAAGAAGGAATCTAAATTCCAAAACTCTACTTCTCAATAATATAGTTAAATCTCTCCGTTTTCTTCTCTCTTCTCCCATAAAGTTGGGTTTCTTATTTGACGGCTCTCTCTTTCTTCTACCTCATAATATGTTATCAGCACAAATATGTCGAGCCCAATCGACCAGTCATAAGAAAAACAAAGAGAAAAATGAAGACAAATAAAGAGAGAAGAGAACAGAGAGCTAAACAAAGACAGAAGAGAGAACTTCACACCTATTCCGATGGCCAATGGACTGAAGCAAGACTTCTTCTCTCTTCTCTCTTTGTTTATCTCTCCATTCTCTTCTCTCTTCTATCTTCATTTCTCTCTCCGTTTATTGAGAAAAGAAGTAGAGTTTAACAAAGACAGAAGAGAAAGAAGAAGAAAATGGAGAAATAAATAAAGAGAGAAGAGAGAAGTCCTGCTCTAGTCAATTGGCCATGGGTATAAGTGTGAAATAAGAAGGAATCTAAATTCCAAAACTCTATTTCTGTCTTCGTTTTTCTATCCATTTTCTTATGATGGGTTAGCTGGGCTCGACATGTTCATGCTGAAAATATATTATGAGATGAGAGAAAGAGAGAGAGCCGTCAAACGTGCCCCACCCTAAAAGGGTCGTATATTATTTATAAGGTAATCTTACTTAGGGCCTAAGTAATCCATGGGAAAACCTAATCCATGGGAGAAGATAAAAAAGAACGGAAGGATTTAATTATATTATTGAGAAGTAGAGTTTTCTCAATAGTATCATCTCAACGTTATTATGATTATTATAGTAAATTCTCTTCTCTTTTTGTTTTAATCAAATAATTAATTTAATTAAAAAAATTATAGTTACATTACTATGATAATCATAATAACGTTGAGAAGATACTATTGAGAAGTGGAGTTTTGAAATTTAGATTCCTTCTTACTTCATACCTATACCCATTGCGAATGGACTGAGCAAGACTTATTCTTTCTTCTCTTTTCATTTATCTCTTCGTTCTCTTCTCTCATCTTCTATTTTTGTTTCTCTCTCCATTTTCTTATGACTGGTCGGTTGGGCTAGACATGTTCGTGCTGATAACGTGTTGTGAGATAAGAGAAAGTTAGAGCCATCAAACATGCCCTACTCTAAGGGGGTCGTATATTATTTATAGGCTAAGCTTACTTAGTGCCTAAGCAATCTATGGTAAACCCTAATCCATAGGAGAAGATAGAAGAGAACGAAGAGATTTAAATATATTATTGAGAAGTGGAGTTTTGGAATTTTGATTCCTTCTTACTTCACACATATACCCGGTGCCAATGGACTAGAACAGGACTTCTTCTCTCTTCTTTCTTCGTTTATCTCTTCATTCTTGTCTCTTTTCTTCTTTCTCTTATGTTTTGTTTCTCTTTCCGTTTTCTTACGATTGGTCGCTGGGCTCGACATGTTCGTGCTGATAACGTGTTATGAGATAGGAGAAAGAGAGAGCCGTTAAACATGCCCCACCCTAAAGGGGTTATATATTATTTATAGGGTAAGCTTACTTAGGGCCTAAGTAATCTATGAAAAACCCTAATCTATGGGAGAGATCCGATGGTGTATTTCTTAATATTTGAACTTAGGGCTTAAGCAATTCGGGTGTGCCACTTCTTACTATCGAGCCCAGCTAACCAGTCGTATCTCTCTCTTCTGTCTTTATTTATCTCTTCGTTCTCTTCTCTCTTCTTCTCTCTCTTCTATGGAGTTTTAGAATTTAGATTCCTTCTTACTTCACACCTTTACCCATGGCGAATAGATTGGAAAAGGACTTCTTTTCTCTTCTCTCTTCGGAGAGATGAGAGAGAAGAAGAAAAAAAAACAGAGAGTTAAATAAAAAGAGAAGAAAGAAGAAGTCCTGCTCTAGTCCATTGACCCTAGGTATAGGTGTGAAGTAAGAAGGAATCTAAATTCCAAAACTCCTCTTCTGTCTTCGTTTCTCTCTCTATTTTCTTGCGACTGGTCGGCTGGCCTCGATATATTCGTGCTGATAATGCGTTGTGAGATGGAAGAAAGAAAGAGCCGTAAACGTGCCCCACCCTAAAGGGGTCGTATATTATTTATAGGGTAAGCTTACTTAGGGCCTAAGCAATCTATGGGAAACCCTAATCCATGGGAGAAAAAAAAAGAAAATGGAGAAATTTAATTATATTATACGACCCCTTTTGGGTGGAGCAAGTTTGATGACTCTTCCTTTCTCCTATCTCACAACACGTTAATAACATTGAGATGATACTATTGAGAAGTGAAGTTTTGGAATTTAGATTCCTTCTTACTTCACACCTATACCTATGACAATAATCAATTATATATAATTAAATATTTATAAGGTAAGCTTACTAGTTAAGAGAATTGATATAATAATTATTTAAATAAATAATTAATACGACCCCTTTAGGGTGGGGCACGTTCGATCGGATAGTTGTCCATCGTCGGATCTCTTCTATGTATTAGGGTTTCCCATAGATTGCTTAGGCCCTAAGTAAGCTTGCCCTATAAATGATATACGAACCCTTTTGTGTGGAGCACATTTGACAACTCTTTCTTTCTTTCATCTTATAACACATTATCAGCATGAACATGTCGAGCCCAATCGACCAGTCACAAAAAAACGGAGAGAGAAATGAAGACAGAAGAGAGAGAAGAAGATATAGTTAAAAAATTAATAATTTAAATAAATTTATTATGTAATTAATTAATTATTTTTTTTTTATTAAATTATAAAATATTAATTGAAATAAATAAAAAAATTTATTATTTAATTAAGTAATAAAATAAAATAATAATTCAAAAACTATTTACTTATTATTTAAATAATAAAATAGTTTTTTGAATATATAAATAATAATATATTTTTTTAAATAACTTAAATTTTTTTTAAATAATAAAATTAATATTTATTTATTTTAATATTTTAATATTAAAGAAAATATTAAAATAATTTAAATATTTAGTTATAAAGATAATTAAATATTTATTTAATTATTTAACTATTTAATTTATTAAATTAATTAAAGAATAGGAAGTAAAGAAGGAAGATGAGGCACACCCGAAGTTTTTGCTTTAAAAATAATTTATATTTTTCTTTAAAAAATTTTATATATTACAACTATTATGAGATCGTTCGATCGGATAGCTGTCCACCGTCGGATCTCTCCTATGGATTAGGGTTTCCCATTGATTGCTTAGGCCCTATATAAGCTTACCCTATAAATAATATACGACCCCTTTAGGGTGGAGCATGTTTGATGGCTCTTTCTTTCTCCCATATAACAACACGTTATCAGCACAAACATATCGAGCCCAGCTGACCGGTCATAAGAAAATGGAGAGAGAAATGAAGATAGAAGAGAGAGTAGATAAAAGAAGAGATCGAAGAGATAAATAAAGAGAGAAGAGAGAAGAAGTCATGCTCTAGTCCATTCACTATGGGTATAAGTATCAAGTAAGAAAGAATCTAAATTCCAAAACTCAACTTCTCAATATTTATATGACCCCTTTAGGGTGGGGCACGTTTGACGGCTCCTTTTCTCCATCACACAATACGTTATTAGTATGAATATGTCGAGCCCAGCCGACCAGTCATAAGAAAACAGAGAGAGAAAGAAAGACAGAAGAGAGAAGAGAATGCAGAGATAAACGAAGAGAGAAGATAGAAGTCATGCTCCAACCTATTGGCCACGGGTATAGGTGTAAAGTAAGAAGAAATCTAATTAGGGTGGGGCATATTTGATGGCTCTCCTTTTCTCTCATCTCACAACACGTTATCAGCACGAATATGTCGAGCCCAATCGACCAGTCATAAGAAAACATAGAGAGAAACGAAGATAGAAGAGAAAGAAGAAGAGAAAAGAAAATAAAGAGATAAACGAATAGGGAAGAGAGAAGAAGTCCTGCTCTAGTCTATTCGCCATAGGTATAGGTGTGTAGTAAGAAAGAATCTAAATTTTAAAACTCCACTTCTTAATAATATAATTAAATATCTTTGTTCTCTTCTCTCTTCTCCCATGGATTGAGGTTTACTATAGATTGCTTAGATCCTAAGTAAACTTACCCTATAAATAAAATACGACCCCATTAGGGTAAGGCATGTTTGACCGCTCTTTCTTTCTCCCATCTTATAAAACGTTATCAGCACAAACATATCTAGCCCAGCCGACCAGTCATAAGAAAATAGAGAGAGAAACGAAGACACAAGAGAGAGAACAGAACTGAGAATTAATTATTTAAATAGTTTCTTCTCACACGGGTATAGGTGTGTAGTAAGAAGGAATCTAAATTCCAAAACTCCATAAAAGAGAGAGAAGAAAAGAGAAGAGAACGGAGAGATAAATGAAGAAAGAAGAGAGGAAAAGTCCTACTCCAGTTCATTGGCCATAGGTTTAGGTATGATGTAAGAAATAATCTAAATTCTAAAACTCCACTTTTCAATATTTATACGACCCCATTAGCGTGGGGCATATTTGACGGCTCTCTCTTTCTCCCATTTTACAACACTTTATCAGTACGAACATGTCAAGCCCAGCCGACCAGTTATAAAAAAACGGAGAGAGAAACGAAGACAAAAAAGAGATAAGAGAACAAAGAGATAAACAATGAGAGAAGAGAGAAGAAGTTTTGCTGCAGTCTATTGGCCACGGGTATAGGTGTGAAATAAGAAGGAATCTAAATTCCAAAACTCTACTTTTCAATAAGATAATTAAATCTCTTTATTCTCTTCTTTCTTCTACCATTGATTAAGGTTTTCTATAGATTACTTATGCCCTAAGTAAGCTTCCCTATAAATAATATACGACCCCTTTAGATATGGCACGTTTGACGACTCTCTCTTTCTCCTATCTTATAATATGTTATCAGTATAAATATATCGAGCCTTGTCAACCAATCATAAGAAAATGAAGACAGAAATAAAGATAGAAGAGAGAGAAGAAGAAAGAAGAGAACAGAGATATAAACGAAGCCTAGTTGACCAATCGAATGATTTCATAACAGTTATATTATTTTAAACTTTTTTAACGAAAAATATAAATTATTTTTATTGCAAAAAATTCATTGGTAATCTATTGAGAGAAGAGAATGGTGAGATAAACGAAGAGAGAAGAAAGAAGAAGTCCTGCTCCAGTCCATTCGCCACGGAGATAGGTGTGAAGTAAGAAGGAATCTAAATTCCAAAACTCTACTTCTCAATAGTATCATCCCAAAGTTATTATAATTATCATAGTAATGTTACTATAATTTTTTTAATTAAATTAATTATTTATTTACTTTTTAAATAATTTAAATAATTTAATAATTTAAATAATTTAATAATTAAGCTTTTAATAAAATAATTAATTTATTTAATTATTTAATTATATAGTTATTTAATTAAATTTAATATTTTATTTATTTATTAATATTATATTATTAAATAATGATTTAATTATATAATTAATATTTTAATTCATTTTATTAGTAATTTTTATAATTATTATTTTCTTTTTAAATAATTAAATTATTAGTCAATAATTTAAATATTTAAAAACTTTTGTAGTTAAGAAATATATTAAAACGATAATTTAATTAAAGGAATAAATAATTTATTATTAAAACGATAATTTATTATTTAATTAAATTTTCAAAAAATTATTTTATTAAATTATAAAATATTAATTAAAGTAAAAAAAATAATTATTTAATTAAGTAATAAAATAAAATAATAATTTAGTAACTATTAACTTATTATTTAAATAATTAGTTAATTATATGAATATATAAATAATAAAATATTTTTTTAAATAACTTAATTTTTAAAATAATCAAATAAATATTTTTTAATTTTAATATTTAAATAATAAATAAATTATTTAAATAATTTAATTATTTAATTTTATAGATAATTAAATATTTATTTAATTATTTAATTATTTAACTATTTAATTTATTAAACTAATTAAATTAATTAAATAAAAGAAAGTAAAGAAGGAAGATGAGGCATACCTGAATTTTTTGCTTTAGAAATAATTTATATTTTTCTTTAAAAAAATTTACAAAAGTACAACTGTTATGAGATCGTTCGATCGGATGGCTATCCATCATCCGATCTCTCCCATGGATTAGGGTTTCCCATAGATTGCTTAGGCCCTAAGTAAGGTTAACCTACAAATAATATATGACCCCTTTGGGGTGGGGTACGTTTGACAGCTCTACTCCACTTCTCAATAATATAATTAAATCTCTCCATTCTCTTTCCTATTCTCCTATGGATTTAATCCGTAGATTGCTTAGGCCCTAAGTAAGCTTACCCTATAAATAATATATGACCCCTTTAGGGTGGGGCACGTTTGACGGCTCTCTCTTTCTCCTATCTCATAATAAGTTATCAGCACAAACATATCGAGCCCAGCCGACCAGTCGTAAGAAAACGGAAAGAGAAACGAAGACAGAAAGAGTTTCAGAATTTAAATTCTTTCTTACTTTATACTTATACCCATGGTCAATGGACTAGAATAGGGCTTCTTCTCTCTTATCTCTTTGTTTATCTCTCCGTTCTCTTCCCACCCTTCTGTTTTCATTTTTCTCTCAGTTTTCTTATAACTAGTCAGCTAGGCTCGACATGTTCGTCCAGATAACGTGTTGTGAGATGGGAGAAAGGGAGAGCCATCGAACATGCTCTACCCTAAAGGGGTCATATATTATTTATAGGGTAAGGTTACTTAAGGCCTAAGACATCTAAGGGAAACCCTAATCGATGGAAGAAGATATAAAAGAATGAAGAGATTTAATTGTATTATTGAGAAGTGGAGTTTGAAATTTAGATTCCTTCTAACTTCACACCTATACCCGTGGCTAATGGACTAGAGCATAAATTTTTCTCTCTTTTCTATTTATTTATCTCTCCGTTCTCTTCTCTCTTCTTCTCTCTCTTCTGTCTTTGTTTCTCTCTCCGTTTTCTTGTGACTGGTCGGCTGGGATCGATATGTTAGTGCTGATAACGTGTTGTGTTATAGGAGAAAGAGAGAGTCGTTAAACATGCCCTAAAACTTCACTTCTCAATAGTATCATCTCAATATTATTATGATTATCAAAGTAATATTACTTTAATTTTTTTAATTAAATTAATTATTTATTTAATTTTTAAATTATTTAAATATTTTTATTAATTAATTTTTTAGTAAAATAATTAATTTATTTAATTATTTAATTATCTAGTTATTTAATTAAATTTATTATTTTATTTATTTATTATTATTAAGATATTTAACAATTAAATTATATAACTATTTAATTATTTAAAATATTAAATAAAGAAATAATGATTTAAAATATTTAAATAATTTTAAAAAATATTTAATTTTAAAACATTACAACTGTTATGAGATCGTTCAATCGGATAGCTGTCCACCATCGGATCTCTCCTATGGATTAGTATTTCCCTTAGTTTGCTTAGGCACTAAGTAAGCTTACCCTATAAATAATATACGACTCTTTTATGGTTGGGCACTTTATGGTCTGCAGGGCAGGAGAAGTTGAGACAGTCTGTGATCTCCCTTTTCAGTGCTTGGATTGTACCATAGAGAGATAAGCTAGGGGTAGAGGCACTCAGCTTTTGTAATGGTATCCTATCTTAGTTCGTAATGACTTCTGGTTGGGGTCCGCCAAACCCTCCCTCCTAAGAGGAGGGGTTCTCAAAAAAAAAAAAAAAAAAATTGATGGCTCCCTCTTTTTCCTATTTTACAACACGTTATCAGGGCAAACATATCGAGCCCAGCCGACCAGTTATAAGAAAACGGAGAAAAAAACGAAGGCAAAAGAGAGAGAAGAAGAAAGAACAGAACGAAGAGATAAACGAAGAGAGAAGAGAGAAGAAGCCCTGCTCTAGTCCATTCGCTATGGGTATAGGTATGAATTAAAATAACTAATTAATTATTTAATAACTAATTAGGGCTGACCAGTCGTTAGATCGGATGGCTGTCCACCGTCGGATCACGCCCATAGATTAGGATTTCTAATAAATTGCTTAGACCCTAAGTAAGCTTTCCCTATAAATAATATATGACCCCTTTAGGGTGGGGTATATTTGATGGCTCTCTCTTTCTCCCATCTGACAACACGTTATCAGCACAAATATGTCGAGCCCAATCGACCAGTCACAAGAAAATAGAGAGAGAAATGAAGACAGAAACTAGAGAAGAAGAGAGAAAAGAACAAAGAGATAAACGAAGAGAGAAGAACTCCTGCTCCAGTCTATTGGCAATGGGTATAGGTGTGAAGTAAAAAGGAATCTAAATTCCAAAACTCCACTTCTCAATATTAATAGTACCCCTTTAGGGTGGGGATGTTTGATGGCTCTTTATTTCTCCCATCTCATAACACGTTATCTTAATGAACATGTCGAGCCCAGCCGATTAGTCATAAGAAAACGGAGAGAGAAATGAAGACAAAAGAGAAAGAAGAAGAGAAAAAAGAACGAAAATATAAACGAAGTGAGAAGAGGAAAGAAGTCATGTTTTAGTCCATTGGCCACGGGTTTAGGTGTGAAGTAAGAAGGAATCTAAATTCCAAATCTCCACTGCTTAATATTTACACGATTCCTTTAGGGCGGGGCATGTTTGATGGCTCTCTCTTTCTCTTATCTTACAATACATTATCAGCATGAACATGTCTAGCCTAGCCAATCAGTCACAAGAAAATAGAGAGAGAAACAAAGACAGATGAGAGAGAAGAAGAGAGAAGAGAACAGAAAGATAAACAAAGAGATATGAGAGAAGAAGTCCTGCTCTAGTCCATTGGCCACAGGTATAGGTATAAAGTAAGATAGAATCTAAATTCCAAAACTCTACAGAAGAGAGAAGAAGACATAAGAGAACAGAGAGATAAATAAACAGAGAAGAGAGAAGAAGTAATGCTCTATTCGATTGGCCACGGGTATAGGTGTGAAGTAAGACGGAATCTAAATTCCAAAACTCCACTTCTGTCTTCGTTTCTCTCTATTTTCTTACGACTGGTCGGCTGGGCTTGACATGTTCTTACTGATAACATGTTATGAGATAGAAGAAAGAGAGAACCATCAAACAAGCCCCACCCTAAAGGGGTCATATATTATTTATAGGGTAAATTGTGAGATAGAAGAAAGAGAGAGCCATAAAATATGCCCCAACCGAAAGGGGTCGTATATTATTTATAGGGTAAGCTTACTTAGGAGCTAAGCAATCTATAGGAAACCCTAATATATGAGAGAAAAGAGAAGAGAATGAAAAAAATTAATTATATTATTGAGAAATAGAGTTATGGAATTTAGATTCTTTCTTACTTCACACCAATACCCATGGCCAATGGACTGGAGTAAGACTTCTTCTCTCTTCTCTCTTCGTTTACCTCTCTGTTCTCTTCTCTCTTCTTCTCTCTCTTCTGTCTTCGTTTCTCTCTCTATTTTCTTATGACTGGTTGGCTGGGCTCGATATGTTCGTGCTGATAACTTATTGTGAGATAGGAGAAAGAAAGAGTCGTCAAACTTTCCCTACCCTAAAGGGGTCGTTTATTATTTATAGGGTAAACTTACTTAGGGCCTAAGTAATCTATGGGAAACCCAAATCCACGGAAGAAGAGAGAAGAGAACGGAGACAGAAGAGAACGAATAGATTAAATTATATTATTGAGAAGTGGAGTTTTGGAATTTAGATTCCTTCTTACTTTGCATATATACCCGTAGCCAATGGACTGGAGCAGGACTTCTTCTCTCTTCTATGTTTATTTATCTCTCTGTTATCTTCTCTCTTCTTCTGTGGAGTTTTGGAATTTAGATTCCTTCTTACTTCACACCTATACCCATGGCCAATGGACTGGAGCGGAACTTCTTCTCTCTTTGTTTATCTCTCCGTTCTCTTCTTTCTTCTTCTCTCTCTTCTGTCTTCGTTTCTCTCTCAGTTTTCTTATAACTGGTCGACTGGGCTCGATATGTTCGTGCTGATAATATATTGTAAGATAGGAGATTGCTTATTTTTTTATTTATTTTAATTAATATTTCTTTAAATATTATAAAGTATATAATTTCTTTAAATATGTAAAAAGTATCATCTCAATGTTATTATTTAAATATTTAATTATAAAACATTACAACTGATATAAGATTATTCGATCGGATGGCTGTCCATCATCGGATCTCTCCTATAGATTAGGGTTTCCCATAGATTGCATAGGCTCTAAGTAAGCTTACCCTATAAATATTTAACTATATTTAATTAATTATCGCCACGGATATAGTTGTGAAGTAAGAAGGAATCTAAATTCCAAAACTCTACTTCTCAACAGTATCATTTCAACGTTATTATAATTATCATAGTAATGCAACTATAATTTTTTTAATTCAATTAATCATTTAAAATGAAGAGAGTTTTGGAATTTACTATGATAATCGTAATAACATTGAGATGGTACTATTGAGAAGAGGAGGTTTGGAATTTAGATTTCTTCTTACTTCACACCTATACTCGTGGCCAATGGACTAGAGCAGGACTTCTTCTCTTTTATCTCTTCGTTTATGTCTCCGTTCTCTTCTTTCTTCCTCTCTCTCTTCTGTCTTCGTTTCTCTCTCCAATTTCTTGTGACTGGTCAGGTAGGTTTGATATGTTCGTACTAATAACGTGTTGTGAGATGGGAGAAAGAGAGCTGTCAAAAGTGCCCCACCCTAAAGGGGTCGTATAAATATTGAGAAGTAAAGTTTTAGAATTTAGATTCCTTCTTACTTTATACCTATACCCGTGGCCAATGGACTGGAGCAGGACTTCTTCTCTCTTCTCTTTTTGTTTATCTCTCCATTCTCTTCTCTCTTCTTCTCTCTCTTCTATCTTTATTTCTCTCTCTGCTTTCTTGAGGATAGACATGTTCGTGCTGATAACGTATTGTAAGATGGGAAAAATAAAAAGATTTCAAATATGCCCCACACTAAAGGGGTCATATAAATATTAAGAAGTAGAGTTTTGTAATTTAAATTCCTTCTTACTTCATGTCTATACCCATGGCCAATGGACGAGAGTAGAATTTCTTCTCTTTTCTCTCTTTATTTATTTCTCCGTTCTCTTCTCTCTTCTCATCTTTCTTCTATTTTTGTTTCTCTTTCTATTTTCTTGTGACTGGTTGGCTGAGCTCAACATGTTCATGCTGATAACGTGTTGTGAGATAGGACAAAGAGATAGGAGAGATCCGACGGGTCGTATAAATAATATATGAATATGGAAGAGATTCGACGGGTCGTATAAATATTGAAAAGTAGAGATAAGATAAGAAGTCCTACTCCAGTCCATTAGCCATGGGTATAGGTGTGAAGTAAGAAGGAATCTAAATTCCCAAACTCCCTAGAAGAGACATAAAAAGAGATAACAGAACGGAGAGATAAATGAACACAGAAAAGAAAGAAGAAGAGAGAAGAGAACGGAGAGATAAACAAAGAGAGAAGAGAGAAGAAGTCCTGCTTTAATCCATTGGCAATGGGTATAGGTGTAAAGTAAGAAGGAATCTAAATTCTAAAACTCTACAAAAGAGAGAGAAGAAGAGAAAAGAGAACAGAGAGATAAATAAAGAGAGAATAAAGAAGAAGTCCTGCTCCAATCAATTGGCCATGGGTATAGGTATGAAGTATGAAGGAATCTAAATTCTAAAACTCCACTTCTGTCTTCGTTTCTCTCTCCGTTTTCTTGTGACTGGTCGGCTGGGCTCGACATGGTCGTGCTGATAATGTGTTATATGATGGAAGAAAGAGAGAGCCTTTAAATATGCCCTACCCTAATGGAGTCATACAAATATTAAGAAGTGGAGTTTTGGAATTTAGATTCATTCTTACTTCACATCTCTACTCGTGGCTAATGGACTGGAGTAGGACTTCTTATCTCTGCACTCTTCATTTATCTTTTCGTTCTCTCCTTTTTTCTTCTCTCTCTTCATTATTCGTTTCTTTCTCTATTTTCTTATGACTGGTCGGTTGGGCTCGACATGTTCATGCTTATAACGTATTGTGAGAAGAGAAAAGAAGAAAGAAGAGAATCGAGAGATAAACGAAGAGAGAAAAGAGAAGAAGTCCTGCTCCAGTCCACTCACCATAGGTATTGGTGTGAAATAAAAAGGAATCTAAATTCCAAAACTCTATTGCTTAATAATATAATTAAATCTCTCCGTTTTTTTCTCTCTTCTCCTATGGATTAGGATTTCCCATAGATTGCTTAGGCCCTAAGTAAGTTTACCCTATAAATAATATATAACCTCTTTAGGGTTGGGTACGTTTAACGGCTCTCTCTTTCTCCCATCTCACAACACGTTATCAGCACGACCATATCGAGCCCAGCCGACCAGTTACAAGAAAATGGACAGAAAAATAAAGACAGAAGTGGAGTTTTGGATTTTAGATTCCTTCTTACTTAACACCTATACCCGTGGCCAATAGACTGGATCAGGACTTCTTCTCACTTCTCTCTTCATTTATCTCTTTGTTCTCTTCTCTCTTATTCTCTCTTCTCTGTCTTCATTTCTCTCTCTGTTTTCTTGTGACTAGTCGGTTGGGCTCGACATGTTCGTGCTGATAACGTGTTAAAAGATGGGAGAAAGAGAGAGCCGTCAGACGTGCCCCACCCTAAAGGGGTCATATATTATTTATAGGATAAGCTTACTTAGGGCCTAAACTATCTATGGAAAACCTAAAACAATTTAAAAATAGTATCATCTTAATGTCTAAATATATTAAATAGTTATTTAAATTAATAAAACTAGACAGGAGCAGGACTTAAATAATTTAAAAACCAAATTAAATATCTCAATGTATATTAACTAATTATTTATGACATTTAAATAATTAAATAGAGCAGACTAATATTTAATATTATAAATAAAGACAAAATTAAGAGGAGAACGAAGAGATAAACAAAGATATAAGAGAGAAGAAGTCATGCTCCAGTTTATTGACCACAGGTATAGGTGTTAAGTAAGAAGGAATCTAAATTCCAAAACTCTATGGAAAAGAGAAGAGAATGGAGAGATAAATGAAGACAGAAGATAGAAGAAGTCCTGCTTCAGTCCATTGGCCACGTGTATAGGTGTGAAGTAAGAAGGAATCTAAATTCTAAAACTCCACTTTTGTCTTTGTTTCTCTCTCCGTTTTCTTGTGATTGGTCGGTTGGGCTCGACATATTTGTACTTATAACGTGTTGTGAGATGGGAGAAAGAGAGAGGCGTCGAATGTTCCCCACCCTAACGAGGTCGTATAAATATTGAGATGTTATGTTTTAGAATTTTGATTCCTTCTTACTTCACATCTATACCCGTGGCCAATGAACTTGAGCAGGACTCTTCTCTCTCTTCTCTCTCAGTTCTCTTTCCTCTTCTCCTATGGATTTGGGTTTCCCATAAATTGCTTAGGCCCTAGGTAAGCTTACCCTATAAATAATATACGACCCCTTTAGGTTAAGGCATATTTGACGACACTCTCTTTCTCCCATCTCACAATATGTTATCAGCACGAATATATCGAGCCCAATCAACCAGTCACAAGAAAACAAAGAGAGAAACGAAGACAGAAGAGAGAGAAGAAAAGAGAAGAGAATGGAGAGATAAACAAATATAGAAGAGAGAATAAGTCCATTCGTCATGGGTATAGATGTGAAGTAAGAAGGAATCTAAATTCTAAAACTCTACTACTTAGTAGTATCATCTCAATATTATTATGATTATCATAGTAAATTCCAAAACTCTCTTTGTTTTAATTAAATGATTAATTTAATTAAAAAAATTATAGTAACATTATCAATATGAAAAGAAAAGAAGTCCTGCTCAAGTCCATTAGCCACGGGTATAGATATAAAGTAAGAAGGAATCTAAATTGAAAAAATCCACTTCTTAATATTTATACGACCCCTTTAGGGTGGGGCACGTCTAACGGCTCTCTCTTTCTTCCATCTCAGAACACATTATCAGTGCAAACATATCGAGCCCAGCCTACCAGTTACAAAAAAATGGAGAGAGAAACGAAGACAGAAAAAAGAAAAGAAGAGAGAAAATAAAATGAAGAGAGAAACAAAGATAGAAGAGAGAGAAGAAGAGAGAAGAGAATGAAGTGATAAACGAAGAGAGACGAGAGAAGAAGTCCTATTCCAGTCCTTTGGCCATGGGTATAGGTATGAAGTAAGAAGGAATCTAAATTCCAACACTCAACTTCTCAATATTAATACGACCCCTTCAGGTGGGGTATATTTAACGGCTCTTTCATTCTCCTATCTCACAACACGTTATCAGTACGAACATGTCAAGCCCAGCCGACCAGTCACAAAAAAACGAAGAGAAAAACAAAGACAAAAGAGAGAAAAAACATAAAAGAGAACATATAGATAAATGAAAGGAGAAGAGAGAAGAAGTCTTGCTCTAGTCTATTGGCCATAGGTATAGGTGTGAAGTATGAAGAAATCTAAATTCCTAAACTCTACTTCTCAATAATATAATTAATTCTCTCCATTCTCTTCTCTCTTCTCTCATGGATTAGGGTTTCCCATAGATTGCTTAGGCCCTAAGTATGCTTACCCTATAAATAATAAATAATATATGATCCCTTTAGGGTGGGGTACGTTTGATGGCTCTTCCTTTCTCCCATCTCACAATACCTTATCAGCACAAATATGTTGAGGCTAGCCGACCAGTCGTAAGAAAACGGAGAGAGAAACGAAGACAGAAGTAAAGTTTTGGAATTTAGATTCCTTCTTACTTCATACCTAAACTTGTGGCCAATAGACTAGAGTAGGACTACTTCTCTCTTCTCTCTTTATTTATCTTTCCGTTTTCTTCTCTCTTCTTCTTTCTCTTATGTCTTTGTTTCTCTTTCCATTTTCTTGTAACTGGTCGGCTGGGCTCGACATGTTCGTGCTCATAACATGTTGTGAGATGGGAGAAAGAGAGAGCCATTACACGTGCCCCTCCCTGAAGGGCTCATATAAATATTAAGAAGTAGAGTTTTGGAATTTAGATTCCTTCTTACTTCACACCTATACCTGTGGCCAATGAACTGGAGCTGGACTTCTTCTCGCTTCTCTCTTCATTTATCTTTCTATTCTCTTCTCTCTTTTTCCCTCTCTTCTGTATTCGTTACTTTCTCTATTTTCTTATGACTGGTCGGTTGGGCTCGACATGTTCATGCTGATAACTTATTATGAGAAGAGAGAAGAGAACCTAAATAAAATATTTAAATCTCTCTAGTTTTAATACTTAAATAGAAGTCTGTCCTTATCTTCTCTCTCTTCTGTGGAGTTTTAGAATTTAGATTTCTTATTACATCACACCTAAACGACTTCTTCTCTCTTCTCTCTTCGTTTATCTTTTAGTTCTCTTCTCTCTTTTTCTCCTTTCTCTTCTCTCTCTTTTTTGGAATTTTAGAATTTAGATTCATTCCTACTTAATACCTATACTCGTGGCCAATGGACTAGAGCAGGACTTCATATTCCCTTCTCTCTTCGTTTATCTCTTCGTTCTTTTCTTTCTTCTACCTAAATAATTTAATTAAATAATATAATTATTTAATTGAGAGAGAAACAAAGACAGAAAAGAGAGAAGAAGAGAGAAGCTAAATGAGAGATAAACAGCAGGACTTCTTCTCTCTTCCCTTTTTATTTTTCTCTACATTTTCTTCTCTATTCTTCTCTCTTTTTTCTATTCTCTTCTCTCTTCTTATCTCTCATCTGTGAAGTTTTGGAATTTAGATTCCTTCTTACTTCTCACCTATACCCATGGCTAATGGACTGGAGTAAGACTTCTTCTCCCCTTTTCTCTTCATTTATCTCTCCGTTCTCTTCTCTCTTCTACCTAAATAATTTAATTAAATAATATAATTATTTAATTAAGAGAGAAACAAAGACAGAAGAGAGAGAAGAAGAGAGAAGAGAACAGTCCATTGGCTACGGGTATAAGTGTGAAGTAATAAGGAATCTAAATTTCAAAACTCCATAAAAGAGAGAGAAGATAATAATAGACTTCTATTTAATTATTAAAACAATAAAGATTTATATTATTTTATTTAGGTTCTTTTCTCTCTTATTACAACACGTTATCAGCATGAATATGTCGAGCCCAACTGACTAGTCAGAAGAAAATAGAGAGAGAAATAAAGACATAAGAGAGAGAAAAAGAGAGAAAAGAATGGAGAGATAAACAAAGAGAGAAGAGATAAGAAGTCCTACTCCAGTCCATTCACCACGGGTATAGGTGTGAAGTAAAAAGGACTCTAAATTCCAAAACTCTACTTCTCAATATTTATACGACCCCTTTAGGGTGTGGCACGTATGATGACTCTCTCTTTCTCCCATCTTATAACACGTTATCAACACAAACATATCGTGCCCATTCGACCAATCACAAGAAAACGGAGAGAGAAGCGAATACATAAGAGAGAGAAGAAAGAAGAGGACAAAGAGATAAAAGAAGAGCGAAGAAAAAAGAAGACCTGCTCAAGTCTATTGGCCACGGGTATTGGTGTGAAGTAAGAAGGAATCTAAATTCAAAAACTCTAAAAAAGAAAGAGAAGAAGCGAGAAGAGAATGGAGAGATAAATAAAGAGAGAAGAGAGAAGAAGTCATACTCCAATCCAGTGGCTATGGGTATAGGTGTGAAGTAAGAAGGAATCAAAATTCCAAAACTTCACTTCTTTCTTTATTTCTTTCTTCGTTTTCTATGACTGGTTAGCTGGGCTCAAAATATTCATGCTGATAACGTATTGTGAGATAAGAGAAAGAGAGAGTCATCAAACGTGCCCCTTCCTAAAAGGGTCATAAATTATTTATTATTTATAGGGTAAGCATACTTAGGGCCTAAACAATCTATGGGAATCCCTAATCTATGGGAAAAAAGAGAAGAAAATGGCGAGTATAAATTATATTATTAAGGAGTGGAGTTTTGAAATTTAGATTACTTCTTACTTCACACCTAGACCTATAGTTAATGGACTGGAGCAATACTTCTTCTCTCTTCTGTCTTCTTTTATCTCTCCATTCTCTTATTTCTTGTTCTCTCTCTTCTGTCTCCGTTTCTCTCTCCGTTTTCTTGTGATTGGTCGGCTGGGCTATATATGTTCTTGCTGATAATGTATTGTGATATAGAAGAAAAAAGGAGCCGTCAAATATGCCCCACCCTAAAGGGGTCATATAAATATTGAGAAGTTAAGTTTTGGAATTTATATTCCTTCTTACTTCACACCTATACCCATGGCTAATGGCCTGGAGTAGGATGTCTTCTTTCTTCGTTTATCTTTTCGTTCTCTTTTCTATTTTTCTCTCTCTCTCTCTCTTCTATCTTTATTTATCTCTTCATTTTCTCTTCTCTCTTTTTCTCTCTCTTCTGTTTTCGTTTCTCTCTCCGTTTTCTTGTGACTGGTAGGCTGGGCTCGATATGTTCGTGCTGATAACATATTGTGAGGTAGAAGAAAGGGAGATCTATTAAATATGCCCTACCCTAAAGGTGTCATATAAATATTGAGAAGTGGAGTTTTGTAATTTAGATTCCTTCTTACTTCATACCAATACTCGTGGCTAATGGACTGGAGCAGGACTTTTTCTCGTTTCGTACTGATAATGTTACTATAAGTTTTTTAATTAAATTAATTATTTAATTAAAATGAAGAGAGTTTTGGAATTTACTATGATAATCATAATAACATTGAGATGATACTATTAAGAAATGGAATTTTAGAATTTAGATTCCTTCTTTTCGTTTTTCTCTCTGTTTTCTTACGACTGGTCGGCTGGGCTCGACATGGTCGTGCTGAGAACGTATTATGAGATGGGAGAAAAAGAGAGTCGTTATCAGCACGAACATATCGAGCCTAGCCAACCATTCCTAAAAAAATGGTGCGAGAAACGAAGACAGAAGAGAGGGAAGAAGAGAGAAGAGAACGAAGAGATAAATGAAGAGAGAAGAAAAGAAATAAAATATTTTTTATGCTTATAAATTTATATAATTTATTTAATAATTATGTAATGTTGTATAATTAAATATTTAATTAATAACATTGAGATGATACTATTTGAATATTTAAAGAAATAATATACTTTATAGTATTTAAAGAAATATTAATTAAAATAAATTAAATAAATAAGCAATCTCCTATCTCATAATATATTATCAGTACGAATATGTCAAGCCCAGCAGACCAGTCACAAAAAAACAAAGAGAGAAACGAAGACAGAAGAGAGAGAAGTAGAGAGAAGAGAACGGAGAGATAAACGAAGAGAGAAGAGAGAAGAAGTCATGCTCTAGTCCATTCGATACGAGTATAGGTATAAAGTAAGAAGTAATCTAAGTTCCAAAACTCTACTTCTCAATAATATAATTAAATCTCTCCATTCTCTTCTCTCTTCTCCCATGGATTCGGGTTTCCTATAGATTGCTTAGGCTTTAAGTAAACATACCCTATAAATTATATACGACCCTTTAGGGTGCGGCACATATTACGACTCTCTCTTTCTCCCATCACATAATATGTTATCAGTACGAACATATCGAGCCAAACCGACCAGTTATAAGAAAACGGAGAGAAAAACAAAGAAGGAAAAGAGAGAAGAAGAGAGAAGAGAACAAAGAGATAAATGAACAGAGAAAAAATAAGAAGTCCTGCTCCAGTCCATTTGCCATGGGTATAGTTGTAAAGTAAGAAGGAATCTAAATTCCAAAACTCCACAGAAGAGAGAGAATAAGAAAGAAGAGAATAGAGTAAAAAATAAAAAGAGAAGAGAGAAGTAGTCCTGCTCAGGCCCATTGGCCACGGGTATAGGTGTGAAGTAAGAAAGAATCTAAATTCGAAAACTCCACTTCTCAATAGTATCATCTCAACGTTATTATGATTATTATAATAAAGTTTTTAGTAAAATAATTAATTTTTTAAGTTATTTAATTATTTTATATTTTTTAATTATTATATTATTAAATTATTAAATTATGTACTGATTTAATTATTTAAATTTATTAAATAAAGAAATATTAATTTTATTATATTATTTATTAATTTATTTATTTTACTAGTTATTTCTTAAATTATTATTTTATTTTTAATTAATTAAATAATAAGTCACTTATTGAAATATTTAAATACTTAATTAGTGAAGAAATATATTAAATATATTCTTTACTCAAATAAATAAATAATTTATTTATTAAATAATTTTATAGTTAAATAATAATAATAAAATAAATTATTATATAATGAAATAATTATTTTATTAAATTGTATAATATTAATTGAAATTAATAAAAATTTAATTATTTAATTAAGTAATAAAATTAAAAAATAATTCTATAACAATTTACTTAATATTTAAATAATTAGTTAATTATTTAAATAATAGGAAGTAAAGAAGGAAGATGAGGTAATCCAAATTTTTTATTTTAAAAATAATTTATATTTTTTTTCAAAAAAATTTAAAACATTACAACCGTTATGAGATCGTTTGATACGATGGCTATCCACCGTCTGATCTCTCCCATGGATTATGATTTTCTATATATTGCTTAGGCCCTAAGTAAGCTTACCCTATAAATAATATACGACCACTTTTCCATAGATTGCTTAGGCCTTAAGTAAGCTTACTCTATAAAGAATATACGACTCTTTTAGGGTGGGGCATGTTTGATGACTCTCTTTTTTTCCCATCTCACAATACGTTATCAGCTCGAACATATCGAGCCCAATCGACCAGTCATAAGAAAACGGAGAAAGAAATGAAGACAAAAGAGAAAGAAGAAGAAAGAAGAGAACCGAGAGATAAACGAAGAGAGAAAAGAGAAGAAGTCCTGCTCCAGTCCATTGGCCACGGGTATAGGTCTGAAGTAAGAAGGAATCTACATTCCAAAACTCCACTTCTCAATAGTATTATCTCAATATTATTTTAATTATCATAGTAATATTACTATAATTTTCTTAATTAAATTATTTATTTATTTAATTATTAAATAGGTGTGAAGTAAGAAGGAATCTAAATTCCAAAACTCCTTTTCTTAATATTTATACGACCCCTTTAGGGTAGGGCACGTTTGACGACTCTCTCTTTTTCCCATCTCATAATACGTTATAAGCACGACCATATCAAGCCCAGCCGACCAGTCACAAGAAAATAGAAAGAGAAACGAAGACAGAAAAGAGAGAAGAGAACGAAGATATAAAAGTAGATAGAAAAGAGAAGAAGTTCTGCTCCAGTCCATTGGCCACGGGTATAGGTGTTAAGTATGAAAGAATCTAAATTCAAAGACTCCACAAAAGAGAGAAGAAGAGGGAAGAGAACAAAGAGATAAATAAAGAAAGAAGAGAGAAGTCCTTCTCCAGTTTATTGGCCACGGGTATAGGTGTGAAGTAAGAAGGAATCTAAATTCCAAAACTCCACTTCTGTCTTCGTTTATCGCTACGTTCTCTTTTCTCTTCTTTTTTCTTTTCTTTTCTCTTTTCTATATAGTTTTAGAATTTAGATTCCTTCTTAATTTATATATATACCCATGGCGAATGGACTGGAGCAGTACTTCTTCTCTCTTTATTTATCTATGCGTTCTCTTCTCTCTTCTTCTCTTTTTTCTATCTTTGTTTCTTTCTTAATTAAATAATTAAAAAGGAATCTAAATTTCAAAACTCCACAGAAGACAGATAAGAAAGGAGAAGAGAACGGAGATGAGAGAGAAGAATAGAGAAGAGTGCATAGAGATAAACAAAGAGAGAGAATAAAAGAAGTCCTGCTCCATTCCATTGGCAACGGGTATAGGTGTGAAGTAATAAGGAATCTAAATTCCAAAACTCTACAGAAGAGAGAGAAGATAAGGATTGACTTCTTTTTAATTATTAAAACTAAAAAGATTTATATTATTTTATTTAGGTTCTCTTTTATCTTCTTACAATATATTATCAGTACAAATATATCAAGCCCAACCGACTAGTCACAAAAAAACAGAAAGTGAAACAAAGGCAGAAAAGAGAGAAAAAGAGAAAAGAATGGAGAGATAAACAAAGAGAGAAGAGAGAAGAAGTCCTACTCCCGTCCATTGGCCATGGATATAGGTGTGAAGTAAGAAGAAATCTAAATTCTAAAACTCTATACCTATACCCTTGGCTAATTGACTAGAGTAGGACTTCTTCTTTTCTATCTCTTTTCTCCCATGGATTAGGGTTTCCCAATTGACTGGAGCAGGACTTCTTCTCTTTTCTCCCATGAATATATGATCCCTTTAGGGTGGGGCATGTTTGACGGCTCTCTCTTTCTCCCATCTCACAACACGTTATCGGTACAAACATGTCAAGCCGAGCCGACCAGCCATAAGAAAACGGAGGGAGAAACAAAGACAAAAGTAGAGTTGTTGAATTTATATTCTTTATTACTTCACACCAATACCCGTAACCAATAGAGTGGAGCACAACTTCTTCTCTCTTTTCTATTCGTTTATCTCTCCATTATCTTCACTCTTTTGTCTTTGTTTCTCTCTCCGTTTTCTTGTGACTAGTCAGTTGGGCTCAACATGTTCGTACTGATAACGTATTATGAGATTAAATAAGTATATAAATAAATAGATGGTAGAGATCCGATAGGTCGTATAAATATTGAGAAGTGGAGTATTAGAATTTAGTTTTCTTCTTACGTCATAAATATACCCGTGGCCAATGGATTGGAGCAAGAGTTCTTCTTTCTTCTCTCTTTGTTTATCTCTCTGTTCTCTTCTCTCTTCTTTAAAGAATATACGACCCCTTTAGGGTGGGGCACGTTTGACGGCTCTCTCTTTCTCCCATCTCACAATACGTTATCAGTATGAACATATCGAAGATAAAAGAGAGAAGAAGTTCTGTAATCAATTAATTATTTATTTAATTAGATTCTAAGGAGATCGATATATTTTTATTGATAATGTATTTTGAGATAGGAGAAATAAAGCCATCAAACATGCCCTACCCTATAGGGGTCGTATATTATTTATAGGGTAAGCTTACTTAGGGCCTAAGTAATCTATGGGAAATACTAATCCATTGGAGAGATTCGACGGTGGGCAGTTATCCGATCGAACGATCTCATAACAGTTGTAATGTTTTAAAATTTTTTAAAAAAATATTAATTATTTTTAAAGAAAAAAATTTGTATATTTAAATTAATTATTTTACTAAAAACTTAATTTATAAATTTTTTAAATTATTGAATAATTTAAACAAAGACAAATAAGAGAGAAGAGAGAAAAAGTCCTGCTCCAGTCCATTCACCAAGAGTATAGGTGTGAAGTAAAAAGGAATCTAAATTCAAAAACTCCACTTCTCAACAGTATCATCTCAACGTTATTATGATTATCATAGTAAATTCTCTTCTCTTTTCATTTTAATATAATGATTAATTTAATTAAAAAAATTATAGTAATAATACTCCACTTAATTATCATAGTAATAAAATACTATAAGAAGAGAGAAGATAATTAAATATTTATTTAATTATTTAATTATTTAACTATTTAATTTATTAAATAATTAAATTAATTAAATAATAGGAAGTAAAAAAAGAAGATGAGGCACACTCGAATTTTTTGCTTTAAAAATATTTTTCATTTTTCTTTAAAAAAATATAAAACATTACAACTATTTTAAGATCGTTCGATCGGATGGCTGTCCACCGTCGGATCTCTCCCATAAATTAGGGTTTCTCGTAGATTGCTTAGGCCCTAAGTAAGCTTACCCTATAAATAATGTACAATACCTTTAGGGTGGGGCACGCTTGATGACCCTCTTTTTCTCCCATCTTACAATACGTTATCAGCACGAATATAACGAGCCCAACCGACCAGTCGCAAAAAAACGGAGAGAGAAACGAAGACAGAAGAGTGTGAAGAGAACAGAGAGATAAACAAAGATAGAAGAGAGAAGAAGTCCTACTCCAGTCCATTGGCCATGGGTATAGGTGTGAAGTAAGAAGGAATCTAAGTTCAAAAACTCTACTTTTGTCTCCGTTTTCTTTTGACTGGTCGGCTAGGCTCGATATATTCATGTTGATAACATGTTGTGAGATGGGAAGAAGAGAGAAGTGAACAGAAAGATAAACGAAGAGAGAAAAGAGAAGAAGTCCTGCTCTCTCTAGTTTAAAATTATTTTTTATCTCTTTTCTATCAATACTTATTTATTTTATTTTATACTATAAGATAAAGAGAGAAACAAAGACAACAGGGAGAGAAACAGGGAAAGAAACAAAAGATAACGTGTTATAAGATAGGAGAAAGAGAGAACCGTCAAACGTGCCATACCCTAAAGGGGTGATATATTATTTATAGGGTAAGTGTTATGAGTTGAGAGAAAGAGAGAGCCGTCAAACGTGCCCTACCCTAAAGGGGTCGAATATTATCTATAGGGTAAGCTAACTTAGGGTCTAAGAAATCTATGAGAACCACTAATCCATGGGAGAAGAGAGTAGAGAATGGAAAGATTTAATTATATTATTGAGAAGTAGAATTTTGGAATTTCGATTCCTTCTTAATTAAACTAGACATGTTATAAGCATGAACATATCGAGCCCAACCGACCAGTCATAAGAAAATGGATAGAGAAACGAAGATAGACGTAGAGTTTTGGAATTTAGATTCTATCTTACTTCACACCTATATCCGTGGTCAATGGATTAGAGCATGACTTCTTTTCTCTTTATTTATCTCTCTGTTCTCTTCTCTCTTCTTCTCTCTCTTCTGTCTTCGTTTCTCTCTTCATTTCTGGCGACTGGTCGGCTGGGCTCGACATGTTCGTGCATATAATATGTTATGATATAGAAGAAAAAGAGAGCCGTCAAACATGCCCCACCCTAAAGTGGTCGTGTATTATTTATAGGGTACGCTTACTTAAGGCCTAAGCAATTTATGGGAAACCCTAATCCATAGGAGAAGAGAAAAAAAAACAACAATATATAATTATACTATTGAGAAATAGAGTTTTGGAATTCAGATTCCTTCTAACTTCAAACCTATACCCGTGGCCAATGTACTGGAGCATAACTTCTTCTCTCTTCGTTTACCTCTCTGTTCTTTTCTCTTTTTTTCTCTCACTTCTGTCTTTGTTTCTCTGTTCATTTTCTTGAGATTGGTCGGCTGTGCTCGATATGTTCATGTAGATAACGTGTTATGAAATGGGAGAAAGAGCTATCAAACATGCCCCACCATAAAGGGGTCATATAAATATTGAGAAGTGAAGTTTTGGAATTTAGATTCCTTCTTATTTCAAACCTATACCCGTGGCCAATGGACTAGAGCAGGACTTCTTCTTTCTTCTATCTTTGTTTATCTCTTAATTCTCTTATCTCTTCTTCTCTCTCTTCTGTCTTCGTTTCTCTCTCTGTTTTCTTGCGATTGGTCGGCTGGACTCGACATGTTTGTACTGATAACGTGTTATGAGATAGAATAAAGAGAGAGTCGTTAAACATGCCCTACCCTAAAGGGGTCATATATTATTTATAGAGTGAGCTTACTTAGGGCCTAACCAATCTATGGGAAACCCTAATCCATGGGAGAAGAGATAAGAAAACAGAGAGATTTAATTATATTATTGAGAAGTATAGTTTTGGAATTAAGATTCATTCTTACTTCACACCTATACTCGTGGCCAATGGACTAGAGTAGGACTTCTTCTCTTTTCTCTCTTTATTTACCTCTCTATTCTCTTCTATCTACTTTTCTCTCTTCTATGGAGTTTTGGAATTTAGATTCCTTTTTACTTCACCCTTATACTTGTGGACAATGGACTGGAGCAGGACTTCTTCTCTCTTCTCTCTTCTTTCTTTATTTATTTCTTCATTCTCTTCTCTTTTCATCTCTCGCTTTTGTCTTTATTTCTCTCTCTGTTTTCTTGTAATTGGTCGATTGGGCTCGATATATTCGTGCTGATAATGTATTGTGAGATAGAAAAAAGTGAGCACCATCAAACATGCTCCACCCTAAAGGGGTTGTATATTATTTATAGGTTATACTTACTTAGGGCCTAAGCAATCTATAGGAAACCCTAATCCATAGGAAAAGAGAGAAGAGAATAGTAAGATTTATTTATATTATTGAGAAGTGGAGTTTTAGAATTTAGATTCCTTCTTACTTCATTCCTATACCCATAGCCAATGGACTGGAGTAGGTCTTCTTCTCTCTTCTATCTTCGTTTATATCTCCATTCTCTTCTCTCTCCTCTGTCTTTGTTTCTTTCTCTGTTTTCTTGCGACTGGTCGGTTGGGCTCGACATGTTCGTACTGATAACGTGTTATGAGATGAGAGAAAGAGAGAGCCATCAAATGTGACCCACCCTAAAAGGATCATATATTATTTATAGGGTAAGCTTACTTAGGGCCTAAGCAATCTATGGGAAACCCTAATCCATGGGAGAAGAAGAGAATATGGAGATTTAATTATATTATTAAGAAGTGGAGTTTTTGACTTCTTCTCTATTCTCTCTTCTTCTCTCTTCTCACAACACGTAATCAGCATGAACATGTCGAGCCCAGCCGACCAGTCGCAAAAAAATAGAGAGAGAAACAAAGACAGAAGAGAGAGAAGAATATAAAGAGAACAGAGAGATAAATAAAGAGAGAAGAGAGAAGAAGCCCTACTACAGTCCATTGGCTACGAGTATAGGTGCGAAGTAAGTAGGAATCTAAATTCTAAAACTCCACTTCTCAATATTTATACGACCCCTTTATGGTGGGGCATGTTTGACGGGTCTCCCTTTGTCCTATCTCACAATTCGTTATCAGCACGAATATATCAAGCCCAACCGACCTGTCCCAAGAAAACAGAGAGAGAAATAAAGACAATAGTAGAGTTTTTGAATTTAGATTTCTTCTTACTTCACACCTATACCCGTGGCCAATGGATTGGAGCAGGACTTCTTTTCTCTTCTCTCTTCATTTATCTCTCTATTCTATTCTCTTTTCTTTTCTATCTTCTATAGAGTTTTCGACTAGAGTAGGACTTCTTCTCTCTTCTATCTTTATATATCTCTCCGTTCTCTTCTCTATTTTGTCTTTGTTTCTCTCTTCGTTTTCTTATGACTGGTCGGCTGGGATCGACATGTTCGTGCTGATAACGTATTATGAGATGGAAGAGAGAGAGAGCTGTCAAATATGCCCCACCCTAAAATGATCGTATTAATATTACGAAGTGGAGTTTTAGAATTTAGATTCCTTCTTACTTCATAGCTATACCCATGGCCAATGGACTGGAGTATGACTTCTTCTCTCTTCTGTCTTCGTTTATCTCTTTATTCTCTTTTCTCTTCTTCTCTCTCTTCTCTCTTTGTTTCTTTCTATGTTTCCTTATGACTGATCTGTTAGGCTCGACATGTTTATGTTGATATTGTGTTATGAGAAGAGAGAAGAGAATGGAGACATAAATAAAGAGAGAACAGAGAAGAAGTCCTTCTCTATGTTATTTAACTAATATATGATTATGAAAAAAACAGAGAGAGAAACAATGACAGAAGAGAGAGAAGAAGAGAGAATAGAACAGAGAGATAAACGAAGAGAGAAGAAGTCTTGCTCTAGTCCATTGGCCATGGGTATAGGTGTAAAGTAAGAAGGAATCTAAATTCTAAATCTCTACTTCTCAATATTTATACGACCTGTTTAGGGTGGGGCATGTTTGATGACTCACTTATTCTCCCATCTCACAACACTTACAATATAAATAATATATGACCCCTTTAGGGTGGGGCATATTAGATGGCTCTCTCTTTCTCCTATCTCACAATATGTTATCAGCATGAATATATCAAGCCCAACCGACCAGTCATAAGAAACGAAGAGAAAAATAAAGATAGAAGAGAGAGAAGAAGAGAGAAAAGAAGAAAAATAAGAGAATGGAGAGATAAACGAAGAGAGAAGAGAGATGAAGTCCTGCTCCAGTCCATTAACCATGGGTTTAGATGTGAAGTAAGAATGAATCTAAATTCCATACTTCACTTCTGTCTTCGTTTCTTTTTTTATTTTCTTGCGATTGGTCGGCTGGGCTCAATAGGTTCATGCTGATAACTTGTAATGAGATGGGAGAAAGAGAGAGCCATCAAACGAGCCCCACCCTAAAGGGGTCGTATAAATATTAAGAAGTAGAGTTTTGGAATTTAGATTCCTTCATACTTCACACCTATACCCGTGGTCAATGAACTGGAGTGGAACTTTTTCTCTCTTCTCTCTTCGTTTGTCTCTCCGTTCTCTTCTATCTTCTTCTGTCTTCTCTCTTCATTTATCTCTCCGTTCTCTTCTTTCTTCTTTTCTCTCTTTTATCTTCATTTCTTACTCTGGTTTTTTGTGACTGGTCAGTTAGGCTCGATATGTTCATACTGATAACGTTTTTGGAGATAGGAGAAAGAGAGAGTCATTAAACGTGCCCCACCTTAAAGGGGTCATATATTATTTATAGGGTAAGATAACTTTGGGCCTAAACAATCTATAGAAAAAATAAACAAAGATAGAAGAGAGAAGAAAATATAGAGAGAAATGAAGATATAAGAGAGAGAAAAAAAGAAAGGTAAACGAAGAGATAAACGAAGAGAGAAGAGAGAAGAAGTCTTGCCTAGTCAATTCGCTACGGGTATTGGTATAAAGTAAGTAGGAATCTAAATTTCAAAACTCCACACAAAACAGAAAAGAAGAGAGAAGAGAACAAAGAGATAAATAAAGAAAGAAGAAGATATGCACCAGTCTATTGGACACGGGTATAGGTGTGAAGTAAGAAGGAATCTAAATTTCAAAAACTCCACTTTGTAATAATTTATTTTATTTAAAGTAAACTAATTAAATAAATATTAAGAGATAAGAGATAAGAAGTCCTGCCTAGTCCATTTGCCACGGGTATATGTATGAAGTAAGTAGGAATCTAAATTTCAAAACTCCACAGAAAAGAGAAAAGAAGAGAGAAGAGAACAAAGAGATAAATAAAGAAAGAAGAAGTAATGCTCCAGTCCTTTGGCCACGGGTATAGGTGTGAAGTAAGAAAGAATCTAAATTTCAAAACCTCCACTTTGCAATAATTTATTTTATTTAGATAATTCAATAACTATTTATACTAGAATAATTATATTTAATTAATTACTTTACTAAAAACTTAATTATTAAATTATTAAATTATTTAAAATATTAATAAATAAATAAATGGTTAATTTAATTTAAAAAATTATTGTAATATTACTATGATAATAAAAATAAAGTCGAGATGATACTATTGCGAAGTAGAGTTTTGGAATTTAGATTCCTTCTTACTTCACACCTATACCCGTGGCTAATGGACTGGAGCATGACTTCTTCTCTCTTCTCTCTTTATTTATCTTTACGTTCTCTTCTCTCTTCTTCTCTCTCTTCTGTTTTTGTTTCTCTCTCTGTTTTTTTTTTCTCTTTTTCTCTCTCTTCTGTGGAGTTTTGGAATTTAGATTCCTTCCTACTTCATACCTATACCCGTGGCCAATTGACTGGAGTAGGACTTCTTCTCTCTTCTCTCTTTATTTATCTCTCTATTCTCTTCTCTTTTCTTCCCTCTCTTCTGTGGAATTTTGGAATTTAGATTTCACCTTACTTCACACCTATACCCATGGCGAATGGACTAGAGCAGGACTTCTTTTCTCTTCTCTCTTAAAATTTATTTAATTAGTTTATTTTATATTTTTAATACTAAAAAAATAATTAAATAACTAGTTTATTAAATTTTAAAATAAATTCAAATTATTAAAATATCTCTTATATTATTTATTAAATTAAATTATTAATAACATGTTTAATTTATTTTATTTAATTTAAGCTCGTCATATTTATGTCTCCGTTCTCTTCTTTCTTTCTTCCATCTCACAATACGTTATCAGCACGAACATGTCAAGCCCAGCTGACCAGTCGCAAGAAAATAGAGAGAGAAACGAAGACAGAAGTGAACTTTGGAATTTAGATTTCTTCATACTTCACACCTATACCCGTGGTCAATGGAATAGAATAGGAGTTTTTCTCTCTTCTATCTTTGTTTATCTCTCTGTTCTATTCTTTTTTCTTCTCTCTCTTCTGTCTTCGTTTCTCTCTTCGTTCTCTCTTCTTTCTTCTTCTCTCTCTTCTGTGGAGTTTTGGAATTTAGATTCCTTCTTACTTCATACCTATATCCGTGTGAAGTATAGTTGTAAAGTAAGAAAGAATCTAAATTCCAAAACTCTACTTCTATCTTCATTTCTTTCTCTGCTTTCTTATGACTAATCAGTTAGGCTCGATTTGTTCGTGCTGATAACGTATTGTGAGATGTGAGAAAGAGAGAGTCATCAAACATGTGCTACCATAAAAGGGTCATATAAATACTGCAAAGTGAAGTTTTGGAATTTAGATTCCTTCTTACTTCTCTCTTCTCTTTTCTTCTCTCTTCTCACAATACATTATCAGCACGAACATGTCGAGCCCAGCCGACCAGTCACATGAAAATAGAGAGAGAAACGAAAATAGAAGGGAGAGAAAAAGAGAGAAGAGAACAAAGAGATAAACGAAGATAGAAGAGAGAAGAAGTCCTGTTCGAGTCCATTTGCCACGGATTTAAGTGTGAAGTAAAAAAGAATATAAATTCTAAAACTCTACTTCTGTCTTTGTTTCTCTTCTCGTTTTCTTTTGATTGGTCGACTCGGCTCAATATGTTCGTACTGATAACGTATTATGAGATGAGAGAAAGAGAGCCGTCAAAATGCCCCACTCTACAGGGGTCATATATTATTTATAGGGTAGGCCTAAGCAATCTATAGGAAACCCTAATCCATGAGAGAGATCCGACAGTGGACAGCCATCCTTCTTACTTCACACTTATACCCATGGCGAATGGACTGTAGCAGGACTTCTTCTCTCTTCTATCTTTGTTTATCTCTCTGTTCTCTTATGTCTTCTTCTCTCTTTTCTGTCTTTGTTTATCTCTCCGTTCTCTTCTCTCTTCTTCTCTATCTTCTAACTTTGTTTCTCTCTTTGTTTCCTTATGACTGGCCGGTTGGGCTCGACATGTTCGTGCTAATATTGTATTGTGAGGTGGGAGAAAATGAGAAGAGAATAGAGAGATAAACACAGAGAGAATTATTAAATATTAAATTATCTTACAACATGTCATCAGTATGAACATGTCGAAGAAAGAAGAGAGAAGTAATCTCTCCCATTCAGCATGAATATGTCGAGTCCAGCAGACCAGTCATAAGAAAACGGAGAGAGAAACGAAGACAAAAAAGACAGAAGAAAACAGAGAGACAAACGAAGAGAGAATAGAGAAGAAGTCCTACTCCAATCCATTCGCCACGGGTATAGATGTGAATTAAGAAGGAATCTAAATTCCAAAACTCTAGTTCTCAATAATATAATTAAATCTTTCCGTTCTTTTCTTTCTTCTTCTCTTTCTTTTGTCGTCTTTTCTCTCTTTGTTTTCTTGTAACTGGTTAGCTGGGCTCGATATTTTAGTACTGATAACGTGTTATGAGATGGGAGAAAGAGAGAAGAGAACAGAAAGATAAACAAGGAGAGAAACAAAAAGAAGTCCTGCTTATGCCCTAAATAATCTCCCAGGGATTAGGGTTTATCATAGATTTCTTAGGCCCAAAGTAATCTTACCTAATAAATAATATACCTTTGTGCCTCTCTAGTCTATTGGCCACGGGTATAGGTGTGAAGTAAGAAGGAATATAAATTCCAAAACTCCACTTCTTAATATTTATAAGAACCCTTTAGGGTGGGGCATATTTGATAGCTCTTTCTTTCTCCCATCTCACAACACGTTATCAGCACGAACATGTTGATCTGAGCCGACCAGTCATAAAAAAACGGAGAGAGAAACGAAGACAGATGTGGAGTTTTGGAATTTATATTCTTTCTTTCTGTACACCTATACCCATGGCCAATGGACCAGAGCAGGACTTTTTCTCTCTTTTCTCTTTGTTTATCTCTCTGTTTTCTTCTTCTCTTTCTTCTGTCTTTGTTTCTTTCTCCGTTTTCTTGTGACTGGTCGGCTGGACTCTATATGTTCATGCTGATAACATGTTGTGAGATTAAATAAGTATAATAAATAAAGAGTTGGTAGAGATATGATGGGTAGTATAAATATTAAGAAGTGGAGTTTTGGAATTTAGCTTCCTTCTTACTTCATAACTATACATGTGGCCAATGGACTGGAGTAGGAGTTCTTCTCTCTTCTCACTTAGTTTATCTCTCCGTTCTCTTCTCTCTTCTTTAAAGATTATATGACCCCTTTAGGGTGGGGCACGTTTGATGGCTCTCTCTTTCTCTCATCTCAAAACACATTATCAGTATGAACATATCAAAGAGAGAAGAAGTTCTGTAATTAATTAAATATTTATTTATTTAAATTCTATGGGGCTCGATATGTTCGTGCTGATAATATATTGTGAGATAGGAGAAAAAGAGAGCCGTCAAACGTGCCCCACCCTAAATGGGCCGTATTTTATTTATAGGGTTAGCTTACTTAGGGCCTAAGCAATCTATGGGAAACCCTAATCCATTAGAGAGATCCGATGGTGGGTAGCCATCCGATCGAACGATCTTATAACAGTTGTAATGTTTTAGATTTTTTTTAAAAAAATATTAATTATTTTTAAAGCAAAAAATTTGTTTTTTTAAATTAATTATTTTACTAAAAACTTAATTTATAAATTTTTTAAATTATTAAATAATTTAAAGGAAGATAAATAAGAGAGAAGAGAGAAGAAATCCTACTCCAGTCCATTCGCCACGTGTATAGTTGTGAAATAAAAAGAAATCTAAATTCTAAAACTCCACTTCTCAATAGTATCATCTCAATGTTACTATAATTATCATAGTAAATTCTCTTCTCTCTTCATTTTAATTAAACTATTAATTTAAATTTAAAAATTATAGAAACAACACTCCATTTAATTATTATAGTAATAAAATAAAGTAAGAAGAGAGAAGATAATTAAATATTTATTTAGTTATTTAATTATTTAACTATTTAATTTATTAAAAAATTAAATAAATTAAATAATAGGAAGTAAAGAAAGAGGATGTGGCATACTCAAATTTTTTGTTTTAAAAATATTTTACATTTTCTTCAAAAAAATATAAAACATTACAACTGTTGAGAGATCGTTCGATCGGATTGCTATCCACCGTCGGACCTCCCCTATGGATATGATTTCTCGTAGATTGCTTAGGCCCTAAGTAAGCTTACCCTATAAATAATATATGACTCTTTTAGGGTGGGGCACGCTTGACGGTCCTCTTTTTCTCCCATCTTACAATATGTATCAGCACGAATATATCAAACCCAGCCGACAAGTTGTAAAAAAACGGAGAGAGAAACGAAGACAGAAGAGAGAGAAGAAGAGAGAAGAGAATAGAGAGATAAATGAAGATAGAAGATAGAAGAAGTCCCGCTCCAGTCCATTAGCCTTGGGTATAAGTATAAAGTAAGAAGAAATCTAAATTTGAAAACTTTACTTCTGTCTTTGTTTCTCTCTCCATTTTCTTGCGACTGGTCGGCTAGGCTCGATATATTCATGCTGATAATATGTTTTGAGATGGGAAAAAGAAAAAAAAGAATGGAAAGATAAACGAAGAAAGGAGAGAAAAGAAGTTCTGCTCTCTCTACTTTAAAATAATTTTCTATATTTTTTCTATTAATACGTATTTATTTTATTTTAAACTATAAGAGAAAGCGAGAGAAACAAAGAAAATGGGGAGAGAAACGGGGAGAGAAATAAAAGATAACGTGTTATAAGATAGGAGAAAGAGAAAGCTATCAAATGTGCCCTACCCTAAAGGGGTCGTATATTATTTATAAGCTAAGTGTTGTGAGATGGGAGAAAAAGAGAGTCATCAAACGTGCCCTACCCTAAAAGGGTCGAATATTATTTATAGGGTAAGCTTACTTAGGGCCTAAGTAATCTATGGGAAACCCTAATCTATAAGAGAAAAGAGAAGAGAACGAAGAAATTTAATTATATTATTAAGAAGTGAAGTTTTGGAATTTAGATTTGTTCTAAATTAAACTAGATATGCTATTAGCATGAACATATTGAGCCCAGCTGACCAGTCGCAAAAAAACGGAGAGAAAAACAAAGACAGAAGTGGAGTTTTGGAATTTAGATTCCATCTTACTTTACACCTATACCCACGGCCAATGGACTGGAGCATGACTTCTTCTCTCTTCATTTATCTCTCCGTTCTCTTCTCTCTTCTTTTCTCTCTTCTGTCTTCGTTTCTCTCTCCATTTTCTTGCGACTGGTCGGCTGGGCTCGACATGTTCGTGCTGATAACGTGTTATGATTTTAGAGAAAGAGATAGAGCCGTCAAACATGCCCTACCCTAAAGGGGTCATGTATTATTTATAAGGTATGCTTATTTAGGGCTTAAGCAATCTATGGGAAATCCTAATCCATAGGAGAAGAGAGAAGAGAATGGAGATATTTAATTATATTATTGAAAAGTGGAATTTTTGAATTATGATTCCTTCTTACTTCATTCCTATACCCATGGCCAATGTACTGAAGCAGGACTTCTTCTCTTTTTGTTTATCTCTCTATTCTCTTCTCTTGTCTTCTCTCCTTTCTGTCTTCGTTTCTCTCTCCGTTTTTTTGTGACTGGTCGGCTGGGCTCAACATGTTCGTGTAAATAACGTGTTGTGTAATCGGAGAAAGAGAGATTCGTCAAACGTGCCTTATCATCAAGGGTGATATAAATATTAAGAAGTGGAGTTTTGGAATTTTGATTCCTTCTTACTTCAAATCTATACCCGTGGCCAATGGACTGGAGCAGGACTTCTTCTCTCTTCTATCTTCGTTTATTTCTCCGTTCTCTTCTTTCTTCTTCTCTCTCTTTTGTCTTTGTTTCTCTCTCTGCTTTCTTACGACTGGTCAGCTGGGTTTGACATGTTCGTGCTGATAACGTATTATGAGATGGGATAAAGAGAGAGTCATCAAATGTGCCCCACCCTAAAGGGGTCGTATATTATTTATAGGATAAGCTTCCTTAGGGCCTAAGAAATCTATAAGAAACCCTAATCCATGGGAAACGAGAGAAGAGAAATGAGAGGTTTAATTATATTATTGATAAGTGGAGTTTTGGAATTTAGATTTCTTCTTACTTCACACCTATACCCGTGGTGAATGGTCTGAAGTAGGACTTCTCTCTTCTCTCTTTGTTTATCTCTTCATTCTCTTCTCACTTGTCATAACATATTATCAACACGAACATGTCGAGCCTAGCCGACCAGTTATAAGAAAACGGAGAGAGAAACAAAGACAGAAGTGAGAGAAGAAGAGAGAAGAGAACGAAGAGATAAACGAAGAGAGAAGAGAGAAGAAGTCATGCTCCAGTCCATTAGCCACGGGTATAGGGGTGAAGTAAGACTGAATCTAAATTCCAAAACTCCATACAAGAGAGAGAGGAAGAGAGAAGAGAACTGAGAGATAAATAAAGTAAAAAAAGAAGAAGTCCTACTCCAGTCCATTGGCCATGGGTATAGGTGTGAAGTAAGAAGGAATCTTAATTCCAAAACTTCATTTCTATCTTTGTTTCTCTCTCCGTTTTCTTATGACTAGTCAGTTGGGCTCGATATTTTCGTGTTGATAATGTATTATGAGATGGGAGAAAGAGAGAGCCATCAAACGTGCCCCTCCCTAAAGGGGTTTATATTATTTATAAGGTAAGATTAATTAGGGCCAAAGAAATCTATAGGAAATCTAAATCTACGGGAGAGATCCGACGGAGGATAGCCATCCTTCTTACTACACACCTAAACTCGTGGCTAATGGACTTAGCAGGACTTCTTCTCTTTTCTCTCTTTATTTATCTCTTCGTTCTCTTCTCTCTTATTCTCTCTCTGCTGTCTTTGTTTCTCTTTCCGTTTTCTTATGACTAGACGGCTGGGCAAGACATGTTCGTACTGATAACGTGTAATAAGATGAGAGAAAAAGAGAGTATAGAACGGAGAGATAAATGAAGAGAGAAGAGAAAGAAGTCTTGCTCCATTCTATTGGCCACGGGTATAGGTGTGAAGTATGAAGGATAGCTATCCACCGTCGGATATCTCCGATGGATTAGAATTTCCTATAGATTGCTTAGGCCCTAAGGAAGCTTACTCTATAAATAATATATGACCCTTTTAGGGTGGGGCATATTTGATGGCTCTCTCTTTCTCCCATCTCATAACACGTTATTCAGTACGAACATGTCGAACCCAGCAGACCAGTCACAAGAAAACGGAGAGAGAAACAAAGACAGAAGGGGAGTTTAGGAATTTAGATTCCTTCTTACATCACATCTATACCCGTGACCAATGGACTGGAGTAGGATTTCTTCTCTCTTCTCTCTTTATTTATCTCTTCTTTCTCTTCTCTCTTCTTATCTCTCATATATGGAGTTTTGGAATTTAGATTCCTTCTTACTTTACAACTATACGTGTGGCCAATGGACTGGAGCAAGAGTTCTTCTATCTTTCCTTTTTATTTATCTCTCTGTTATCTTCTCTCTCTTCTATCATCATTTATCTTTCTGTTTTCTTATGACTAGTCGGTTGGGCTCAACATGTTCATATTGATAACGTGTTGTGAGAAGTGAGAAGAGAACGAAGAGACAAACGAAAAGAGAAGAGAGAAGAAGTCATGTTCCAGTCCATTCACCACGGGTATAGGTGTACAGTAAGAAGGAATCTAAATTCAAAAACTCCACTTCTTAATAATATAATTAAATCTCTCCATTTTCTTTTATTTTCTTTTCTTTTCATCTATTAGGCCCTAAGTAAGCTTTCCCTATAAATAATATACGACCCGTTTAGGGTAGGGCATGTTTGACGGCTCTCCTTTTCTCTTATCTCACAATATATTGTCAGCACGAATATGTCAAGCCCAGCCGACCAGTCACAAGAAAACAGTAAGAGAAACGAAGACAGAGTGGAGTTTTGGTATTTAGATTCCTTCTTACTTCACACTTATACCCATGACCAATAGCTTGGAGCAAGACATCTTCTCTCTTCTCTCTTTATTTATGTCTCTGTTCTCTTCTCGCTTCTTATCTCTCTTCTGTCTTTGTTAAACTCCACTTCTTCTCTATATAAACAGATAGAGAAAGGATGATAGAAAAGAAAGAAAAAGAGAGAAGAAAATGAAGAGATAAATAAAGAGAGAAGAGAGAAGAAGTCCTGCTCCAGTCCATTGGTCACGGGTATAGGTGTATAGTTCTCTCTTTTCTCTTTATTTAACTCTCCGTTCTCTTCTTGCTTCTTATCTCTCTTCTGTCTTCGTTAACTCCTCTTCTTTTCTCAATAAACGAATAGAGAAATATAGACAGAAGTAAGATAAGAAGAGAAAAGACAAATGGGAGATAAACAAAGAGAGAAGAGTGAAGAAGTCCTGCTCTAGTCTATTGGCCACGGGTATAGGTGTGAAGTAAGAAGGAATTTAAATTCGAAAACTCCACTTCTGTCTTCATTTCTGTTTCTGTTTTCTTACGACTGGTCAGCTGGACTCAATATGTTCATGCTGATAAAGTGTTATGAGATGGGAGAAAGAAAGAGCCGTCAAACGTGCCCCACCCTAAAGGGGTCGTATTTTATTTATAGGGTAAGCTTACTTAGGACCTAAGCAATCTATGGGAAACTCTAATCCATGGAAGAAGAGAGAAGATAAGGGAGAGATTTAATTATATTATTTAGAAGTGGTGTTTTGGAATTTAGATTCTTTCTTACTTCACACCTATACCCATGACGAATGGACTGGAGTAGTACTTCTTCTCTCTTCTTTTTTCGTTTATCTCTCCCTTCTCTTTTTACTTCTTTTTTTTTCTCACAACTCATTTTCAGCATGAACATATCAAGCCTAGCCGATCAGTCACAAGAAACCGGAGAGAGAAACAAAGACAGAAGAGAGAGAAGAGGAGTGAAGAGAATGAAGAGATAAATAATTTAAATAATATATTTAAATAATTTAGTTAAATTCTAAATAGTGGTCGGCTGGGCTCGATATATTTATGATGATAACTGTTGTGAGTAAGGAGAAGAAGATAGAAGAGAATAGAGAGATAAACGAAGAAAGAAGAGAGAAGAAGTCCTGCTCCAGTCCATTATCCAAGGGTATAGGTGTTAAGTAAGAAGGAATCTAAATTCCAAAACTCTACTTCTCAATAATATAGTTAAATCTCTCCGTTCTTTTTTCTCTTCTCCCATGGAGTTGGGTTTCTTATTTGACGGCTCTCTCTTTCTTCCACCTCATAATATGTTATCAGCACAAATATGTCGAGCCCAGTCGACCAGTCGTAAGAAAAACAGAGAGAAAAACGAAGACAAAAGAAGAGATAAGAGAACAGAGAGCTAAACAAAGATAGAAGAGAGAACTTCACACCTATACCGATGGCCAATGGACTTAAGCAGGACTTCTTCTCTCTTCTCTCTTTGTTTATCTCTCCGCTATCTTCTCTCTTCTGTCTTCATTTCTCTCTCCGTTTATTGAGAAAAGAAGTAGAGTTTAACAAAGACAGAAGAGAAAGAAGAAGAAAATAGAGAAATAAATGAAGAGAGAAGAGAGAAGAAGTCATGCTCTAGTCAATTGGCCATGGGTATAAGTGTGAAGTAAGAAGGAATCTAAATTCCAAAACTCTATTTCTGTCTTCGTTTTTCTATCCATTTTCATATGATGGGTCAGCTGGGCTCGACATTTTCGTGCTGAAAATATATTATGAGATGAGCGAAACAGAGAGCGCCGTCAAACGTGCCACACCCTAAAGGGGTCGTATATTATTTATAAGGTAATCTTACTTAGGGCCTAAGTAATCCATGGGAAAACCTAATCCATGGGAGAACATAAAAAAGAACATAAAGATTTAATTATATTATTGAGAAGTAGAGTTTTCTCAATAGTATCATCTCAACGTTATTATGATTATCATAGTAAATTCTTTTCTCTCTTCGTTTTAATCAAATAATTAATTTAATTAAAAAAATTATAGTTACATTACTATGATAATCATAATAACGTTGAGAAGATACTATTGAGAAGTGGAGTTTTGAAATTTAGATTCCTTCTTACTTCATACCTATACACATGGCGAATGGACTGAGCATGACTTATTCTCTCTTCTCTTTTCATTTATCTCTCTGTTCTCTTCTCTTATCTTCTATTTTTGTTTCTCTCTCCATTTTCTTATGACTGGTCGGTTGGGTTAGACATGTTCGTGCTGATAACGTGTTGTGAGATAAGTGAAAGTTAGAGCTATCAAACATGCCCTACTCTAAAGGGGTCGTATATTATTTATAGGCTAAGCTTACTTAGTGCCTAAGCAATCTATGGTAAACCCTAATCCATGGGAGAAGATAGAGGAGAACGAAGAGATTTAAATATATTATTGAGAAGTGGAGTTTTGGAATTTAGATTCCTTCTTACTTCACACATATACCCGGTGCCAATGGACTAGAACATGACTTCTTCTCTCTTCTTTCTTCGTTTATCTCTTCATTCTCTTCTATCTTCTTCTCTCTCTTATGTCTTTGTTTCTCTCTCCGTTTTCTTACGATTGGTCACTGGGCTCGACATGTTTGTGCTGATAACGTGTTATAAGATAGGAGAAAGAGAGAGCCGTTAAACATGCCCCACCCTAAAGGGGTTATATATTATTTATAGGGTAAGCTTACTTAGGGCCTAAGTAATCTATGAAAAACCCTAATCTATGGGAGAGATCCGATGGTGTATTTCTTAATATTTGAACTTAGGGCTTAAGCAATTCGGGTGTGCCACTTCTTACTATCGAGCCCAGCTGACCAGTCGTATCTCTCTCTTCTGTCTTTATTTATCTCTTCATTCTCTTCTCTCTTCTTCTCTCTCTTCTATAGAGTTTTAGAATTTAGATTCCTTCTTACTTCACACCTTTACCCATGGCGAATAGATTGGAAAAGGACTTCTTTTCTCTTCTCTCTTCAGAGAGATGAGAAAGAAGAAGAAAAAAAAAACAGAGAGATAAATAAAAAGAGAAGAAAGAAGAAGTCCTGCTCCAGTCCATTGACCCTGGGTATAGGTGTGAAGTAAGAAGGAATCTAAATTCCAAAACTCCTCTTCTGTCTTCGTTTCTCTCTCTATTTTCTTGTGACTGGTCGGCTGGGCTCGATATGTTCGTGCTGATAATGTGTTGTGAGATGAAAGAAAGAAAGAGCTATAAACGTGCCCCACCCTAAAGGGGTCGTATATTATTTATAGGGTAAGCTTACTTAGGGCATAAGCAATCTATGGGAAACCCTAATCCATGGGAGAAAAGAGAAGAAAACGGAGAAATTTAATTATATTATACGACCCCTTTTGGGTGGAGCAAGTTTGATGACTCTCCTTTTCTCCTATCTCACAACACGTTAATTAGTAAATTTAATTATTAAATTATTAAATTATTTAAATTATCTAATAATTAAATAAATAATTAATTAAATAAAAAAATTATAGTAATATTACTATGATAATCATAATAACATTGAGATGATATTATTGAGAAGTGAAGTTTTGGAATTTAGATTCCTTCTTACTTCACACCTATACCTATGACAATAATCAATTATATATAATTAAATATTTATAAGGTAAGCTTACTAGTTAAGAGAATTGATTTAATAATTATTTAAATAAATAATTAATACGACCCCTTTAGGGTGGGGCACGTTCGATCGGATAGTTGTCCACCGTCGGATCTCTTCCATGTATTAGGGTTTCCCATAGATTGCTTAGGCCCTAAGTAAGCTTGCCCTATAAATGATATACGAACCCTTTTGGGTGGGGCACATTTTGACAACTCTTTCTTTCTTTCATCTTATAACGCATTATCAGCACGAACATGTCGAGCCCAACCGACCAGTCACAAAAACACAGAGAGAGAAATAAAGACTGAAGAGAGAGAAGAAGATATAGTTAAAAAATTAATAATTTAAATAAATTTATTATGTAATTATTTATTTAAATTTTTTTTTATTAAATTATGAAATATTAATTGAAATAAATAAAAAAATTTATTATTTAATTAAGTAATAAAATAAAATAATAATTCAAAAACTATTTACTTATTATTTAAATAATAAATTAGTTTTTTGAATATATAAATAATAACATATTTTTTTAAATAACTTAAATTTTTTTAAATAATCAAATTAATATTTATTTATTTTAATATTTAAATATTAAATAAAATATTTAAATAATTTAAATATTTAGTTATAAAGATAATTAAATATTTATTTAATTATTTAACTATTTAATTTATTAAATTAATTAAATTAATTAAATAATAGGAAGTAAAGAAGGAAGATGAGGCACACTCGAATTTTTTGCTTTAAAAATAATTTATATTTTTCTTTAAAAAATTTTATATATTACAGCTATTATGAGATCGTTCGATCGGATAGCTGTCCACCATCGGATCTCTCCCATGAATTAGGGTTTCCCATTGATTGCTTAAGCCCTATATAAGCTTACCCTATAAATAATATACGACCCCTTTAGGGTGGAGCATGCTTATGGCTCTTTCTTTCTTCCATATCACAACACGTTATTAACACAAACCGGTCATAAGAAAATGGAGAGAGAAACAAAGACAGAAGAGAGAGTAGATAAAAGAAGAGATCAAAGAGATAAATAAAGAGAGAAGAGAGAAGAAGTCATGCTCCAGTCCATTCACTATGGGTATAAGTATAAAGTAAGAAAGAATCTAAATTCCAAAACTCAACTTCTTAATATTTATATAACCCCTTTAGGGTGGGGCACGTTTAACGGTTCTCCTTTTCTCCATCACACAATACGTTATTATCGTGAACATGTCGAGCCCAGCCGACCAGTCATAAGAAAACAGAGAGAGAAAGAAAGACAGAAGAGAGAAGAGAATGCAGAGATAAACGAAGAGAGAAGATAGAAGTCATGCCCCAACCTATTGGCCACGGGTATAGGTGTGAAGTAAGAAGAAATCGAATTAGGGTGGGGCATATTTGATGGCTCTCTTTTTCTCCCATCTCACAACACGTTATCAGCACGAATATGTCGAGCCCAATCGACCAGTCATAAGAAAACAGAGAGAGAAATGAAGATAGAAGAGAAAGAAGAAGAGAAAAGAAAATAAAGAGATAAACGAATAGGGAAGAGAGAAGAAGTCCTGCTCTAGTCTATTCGCCATAGGTATAGGTGTGTAGTAAGAAAGAATCTAAATTTTAAAACTCCACTTCTTAATAATATATTTAAATATCTTTGTTCTCTTCTCTCTTCTCCCATGGATTGAGGTTTACTATAGATTGCTTAGACCCTAAGTAAGCTTACCCTATAAATAAAATACGACCCCATTAGGGTAGGGCATGTTTGACCGCTCTTTCTTTCTCCCATCTTATAAAACGTTATCAGCACAAATATATCTAGCCCAGCCGACCAGTCATAAGAAAATAGAGATAGAAACAAAGACAGAAGAGAGAGAACAGAACTGAGAATTAATTATTTAAATAGTCTCTTCTCATACGGGTATAGGTGTGTAGTAAGAAGGAATCTAAATTCCAAAACTCCATAAAAGAGAGAGAAGAAAAGAGAAGAGAACGGAGAGATAAATGAAGAAAGAAGAGAGGAAAAGTCCTACTCCAGTTCATTGGCCACAGGTATAGGTATGATGTAAGAAATAATCTAAATTCTAAAACTCCACTTTTCAATATTTATACGACCCCATTAGGGTGGGGCATATTTGACGGCTCTCTCTTTCTCCTATTTTACAACACTTTATCATTACGAACATGTCAAGCCCAGCTAACCAGTTATAAAAAAATGGAGAGAGAAACGAAGACAAAAAAGAGATAAGCGAACAAAGAGATAAACAATGAGAGAAGAGAGAAGAAGTCCTGCTGTAGTCTATTGGCCACGGGTATAGGTGTGAAGTAAGAAGGAATCTAAATTCCAAAACTCTACTTTTCAATAAGATAATTAAATCTCTTTATTCTCTTCTTTCTTCTCCCATTGATTAGGGTTTTCCATAGATTACTTAGGCCCTAAGTAAGCTTCCCTATAAATAATATACGACCCCTTTAGATATGGCACGTTTGATGACTCTCTCTTTCTCCCATCTTACAATATGTTATCAGTATAAATATATCGAGCCCAGTCGACCAATCACAAGAAAATGAAGACAGAAATGAAGATAGAAGAGAGAGAATAAGAAAGAAGAGAACAGAGATATAAATGAAGATAGAAGAGAGAAGAAGTTCTATTTTAGTCCATTGCTATCAAATCGAACGATTTCATAACAGTTATATTATTTTAAACTTTTTTAAAGAAAAATATAAATTATTTTTATTGTAAAAAATTCATTGGCAATCTATTGAGAAAAGAAGAGAGAAGAGAACGGTGAGATAAACAAAGAGAGAAGAAAGAAGAAGTCCTACTCCAGTCCATTCGCCACGAGGATAGGTGTGAAGTAAGAAGGAATCTAAATCCCAAAACTCTACTTCTCAATAGTATCATCCCAAAGTTATTATAATTATCATAGTAATGCTACTATAATTTTTTTAATTAAATTAATTATTTATTTACTTTTTAAATAATTTAAATAATTTAATAATTTAAATAATTTAATAATTAAGCTTTTAGTAAAATAATTTATTTATTTTATTATTTAATTATGTAGTTATTTAATTAAATTTATTATTTTATTTATTTATTATTATTATATTAATAAATAATTATTTAATTATATAATTAATATTTTAATTCATTTTATTAGTTATTTTTATAATTATTAATTTCTTTTTAAATAATTAAATTATTAGTTAATAATTTAAATATTTAAAAACTTTTGTAGTTAAGAAATATATTAAAACGATAATTTACTTAAAGGAATAAATAATTTAATTATTAAATTATTTTATAGTTAAATAAATAATATTTTTAATTAATTATTATTTAATTAAATTTTCAAAAAATTATTTTATTAAATTATAAAATATTAATTAAAGTAAAAAAAAATAATTATTTAATTAAGTAATAAAATAAAATAATAATTTAGTAACTATTAATTATTATTTCAATAATTAGTTAATTAGATGAATATATAAATAATAAAATATTTTTTTAAATAACTAAATTTTTTAAATAATCAAATAAATATTTTTTTATTTTAATATTTAAATAATAAATAAATTATTTAAATAATTTAATTATTTAATTTTATAGATAATTAAATATTAATTTAATTATTTAATTATTTAACTATTTAATTTATTAAACTAATTAAATTAATTAAATAAAAGGAAGTAAAGAAGGAAGATGAGGCATACCCAAATTTTTTGCTTTAGAAATAATTTATATTTTTCTTTAAAAAAATTTACAAAAGTACAACTGTTATGAGATCGTTCGATCGGATGGCTATCCATCGTCCGATCTCTCCCATGGATTAGGGTTTCCTATAGATTGCTTAGGCCCTAAGTAAGGTTAACCTATAAATAATATATGACCCCTTTGGGGTGGGGTATATTTGAGAGCTCTACTCCACTTCTCAATAATATAATTAAATCTTTCCATTCTCTTTCCTATTCTCCCATGGATTTAACCTGTAGATTGCTTAGGCCCTAAGTAAGCTTATACTATAAATAATATATGACCCTTTAGGGTGGGGCATGTTTGACGGGTCTCTCTTTCTCCTATCTCATAATAAGTTATCAGCACAAACATATCGAGCCCAGCCGACCAGTCGCAAGAAAATAGAAAGATAAACGAAGATAGAAATAGAGTTTAGGAATTTAAATTCTTTCTTACTTTATACTTATACCCATGGTCAATGGACTAGAACAGGGCTTCTTCTCTCTTATCTCTTCGTTTATCTCTCCGTTCTCTTCCCACCCTTCTATTTTCGTTTTCTTTCAGTTTTCTTATAACTAGTCAGCTAGGCTCGACATGTTCGTCCTGATAACGTGTTGTGAGATGGGAGAAAGGAAGAGCCATCAAACATGCTCTACCCTAAAGGGGTCATATATTATTTATAGGGTAAGTTTACTTAGGGCCTAAGACATCTATGGCAAACCCTAATCGATGGAAGAAGATATAAGAGAATGAAGAGATTTAATTGTATTATTGAGAAGTGGAGTTTGAAATTTAGATTACTTCTTACTTCACACCTATACCCGTGGCTAATGGACTGGAGCATAAATTTTTCTCTCTTTTCTATTTATTTATTTCTCCGTTCTCTTCTCTCTTCTTCTCTCTCTTCTGTCTTTGTTTCTCTCTCCGTTTTCTTGTGACTGGTCGGTTGGGCTTGATATGTTAGTGCTGATAACGTGTTGTGTTATAGGATAAAGAGAGAGCCGTTAAACATGCCCTAAAACTCCACTTCTCAATAGTATCATCTTAATGTTATTATGATTATTAAAGTAATATTACTATAATTTTTTTAATTAAATTAATTATTTATTTAATTATTAAATTATTTAAATGATTTATTAATTAATTTTTTAGTAAAATAATTAATTTATTTAATTATTTAATTATCTAGTTATTTAATTAAATTTATTATTTTATTTATTTATTATTATTAAGATATTTAATAAATAAATTTTATAACAATTTAATTATTTAAAATATTAAATAATGAAATAATGATTTAAAATATTTAAATAATTTTAAAAAATATTTAATTTTAAAACATTATAACTGTTATGAGATCGTTCGAACGGATAGCTGTCCACCATCGGATCTCTCCCATGGATTAGTGTTTCCCTTAGTTTGCTTAGGCACTAAGTAAGCTTACCCTATAAATAATATACGACTCTTTTATGGTTGGGCACTTTATGGTCTGCAGGACAGGAGAAGTTGAGACAGTCTGTGATCTCCCTTTTCAGTGCTTGGATTGTACCATGGAGAGATAAGCTAGGGGTGGAAGCACTCAGCTTTTGTAATGGTATCCTATCTTAGTTCGTAATGACTTCTGGTTGGGGTCCGCCAAACCCTCCCTCCTAAAAGGAGGGGTTCTCAAAAAAAAAAATAAAAAATATTTGATGGCTCCCTCTTTCTCCTATTTCATAACACGTTATCAGGACAAACATATCGAGCCCAGCCGACCAGTCGTAAGAAAACGGAGAAAAAAACGAAGGCAAAAGAGAGAGAAGAAAAAAGAAGAGAACGAAGGGATAAACGAAGAGAGAAGAGAGAAAACACGTTATTTCTCCCATCTCATAACACGTTATCTTCATGAACATGTCGAGCCCAGCCGATTAGTCATAAGAAAATGAAGAGAGAAACGAAGACAAAAGAGAAAGAAGAAGAGAAAAAAGAACGAAAATATAAGCGAAGTGAGAAGAGGAAAGAAGTCCTGTTTTAGTCCATTGGCCACGGGTTTAGGTGTGAAGTAAGAAGGAATCTAAATTCCAAAACTCCACTGCTTAATATTTACACGATCCCTTTAGGGCGGGGCATATTTGATGAATCTCTCTTTCTCTCATCTTACAATACATTATCAGTATGAACATATCATGCCTAGCCAATCAGTCACAAGAAAACAGAGAGAGAAACAAAGACAGATGAGAGAGAAGAAGAGAGAAGAGAACAGAAAGATAAACGAAGAGATATGAGAGAAGAAGTCCTGCTCTAGTCCATTGGCCACAGGTATAGGTATAAAGTAAAATAGAATCTAAATTCCAAAACTCTACAGAAGAGAGAAGAAGACATAAGAGAACAGAGAGATAAATAAAGAGAGAAGAGAGAAGAAGTAATGCTCTAGTCGATTAGCCACGGGTATTGGTGTGAAGTAAGACGGAATCTAAATTCCAAAACTCCACTTCTGTCTTCGTTTCTCTCTATTTTCTTACGACTGGTCGGCTGGGCATGACATGTTCTTACTGATAACATGTTATGAGATGGAAGAAAGAGAGAACCATCAAACAAGCCCCACCCTAAAGGGGTCATATATTATTTAAAGGGTAAATTATGAGATAGAAGAAAGAGAGAGACATGAAATATGCCCCAACCAAAAGGGGTCGTATATTATTTATAGGGTAAGCTTACTTAGGACCTAAGCAATCTATAGGAAACCCTAATATATGAGAGAAAAGAATGAAAAGATTTAATTATATTATTGAGAAATAGAGTTATGGAATTTAGATTCTTTCTTACTTCACACCAATACCCATGGCCAATGGACTGGAGTAAGACTTCTTCTCTCTTCTCTCTTCGTTTACCTCTCTGTTCTCTTCTCTCTTCTTCTCTCTCTTCTGTCTTTGTTTCTCTCTCTATTTTCTTATGACTGGTTGGCTGTGCTCGATATATTCATGCTGATAACTTATTGTGAGATAGGAGAAAGAAGAAGTCATCAAACTTTCCCCACCCTAAAGGGGTCGTTTATTATTTATAGGGTAAACTTACTTAGGGCCTAAGTAATCTATAGGAAACCCTAATCCATGGAAGAAGAGAGAAGAGAACGGAGACAGAAGAGAACGAATAAATTAAATTATATTATTGAGAATTGGAGTTTTGGAATTTAGATTCCTTCTTACTTTGCATATATACCTGTAGCTAATGGACTGGAGCAGGACTTCTTCTCTCTTCTATGTTTATTTATCTCTCTGTTATCTTCTCTCTTCTTCTGTGGAGTTTTGGAATTTAGATTCCTTCTTACTTCACACCTATACCCATGGCCAATGGACTGGAGCAGAACTTCTTCTCTCTTTGTTTATCTCTCCGTTCTCTTCTTTCTTCTTCTCTCTCTTCTGTCTTCGTTTCTCTCTCAGTTTTCTTATAACTGGTCGACTGGGCTCGATATGTTCGTGCTGATAATGTATTGTAAGATAGGAGATTGCTTATTTTTTTATTTATTTTAATTAATATTTCTTTAAATATTATAAAGTATATAATTTCTTTAAATATTTAAATTGTATCATCTCAATGTTATTATCTAAATATTTAATTATAAAACATTACAACTGATATAAGATTATTCGATCGGATGGCTATCCATCGTCGGATCTCTCCTATAAATTAGGGTTTCCTATAGATTGCATAGGCTCTAAGTAAGCTTACCCTATAAATATTTAACTATATTTAATTAATTATCGCCACGGGTATAGTTGTGAAGTAAGAAGGAATCTAAATTCCAAAACTCTACTTCTCAACAGTATCATTTCAACGTTATTATGATTATCATAGTAATGCAACTATAATTTTTTTAATTTAATTAATCGTTTAAAATGAAGAGAGTTTTGGAATTTACTATGATAATCGTAATAACATTATGATGGTACTATTGAGAAGAGGAGGTTTGGAATTTAGATTTCTTCTTACTTCACACCTATACTCGTGGCCAATAGACTAGAGCAGGACTTCTTCTCTTTTATCTTTTCGTTTATCTATCTGTTCTCTTCTCTCTTCCTCTCTCTCTTCTGTCTTCGTTTCTCTCTCCGTTTTCTTGTGACTGGTCAGGTGGGCTTGATATGTTCGTACTAATAACGTGTTGTGAGATGGGAGAAAGAGAGCTGTCAAAAGTGCCCCACCCTAAAGGGGTCGTATAAATATTGAGAAGTAAAGTTTTGGAATTTAGATTCCTTCTTACTTCATACCTATACCCGTGGCCAATGGATTGGAGCAGGACTTCTTCTCTCTTCTCTTTTTGTTTATCTCTCCATTCTCTTCTCTCTTCTTCTCTCTTTTCTATATTTATTTCTCTCTCTGCTTTCTTGAGGATAGACATGTTTGTGCTGATAACGTATTGTGAGATGGGAAAAATAAAAAGATATCAAATATGCCCCACACTAAAGGGGTCATATAAATATTAAGAAGTAAAGCTTTGTAATTTAAATTCCTTCTTACTTCATGTCTATACCCATGGCCAATGGACGAGAGTAGAATTTCTTCTCTTTTCTCTCTTTATTTATTTCTCCGTTATCTTCTCTCTTCCCATCTTTCTTCTATTTTTGTTTCTCTTTCCATTTTCTTGTGACTGGTTGGCTGAGCTCGACATATTCATGCTGATAACGTGTTGTGAGATAGGACAAAGAGATGGGAGAGATCCGACGGGTCGTATAAATAATATATGAACATGGAAGAGATTCGACGGGTCGTATAAATATTGAAAAGTAGAGATGAGATAAGAAGTCCTGCTCCAGTCCATTAGCCACGGGTATAAGTGTAAAGTAAGAAGGAATCTAAATTTCCAAACTCCCCAAAAGAGACAGAAAAAGAGATAACAGAACGGAGAGATAAATGAACACAGAAAAGAAAGAAGAAGAGAGAAGAGAACGGAGAGATAAACAAAGAGAGAAAAGAGAAGAAGTCCTGCTTTAATCCATTGGCAATGGGTATAGGTGTAAAGTAAGAAGGAATCTAAATTCTAAAACTCCACAAAACAGAGAGAAGAAGAGAGAAGAGAACAGAGAGATAAATAACGAGAGAATAAAGAAGAAGTCCTGCTCCAATCAATTGGCCATGGGTATAGGTATGAAGTATGAAGGAATCTAAATTCTAAAACTCCACTTCTGTCTTCGTTTCTCTCTCTGTTTTCTTGTGACTGGTCGGCTGGGCTTGACATGGTTGTGCTAATAATGTGTTATATGATGGAAGAAAGAGAGAGCCTTTAAATATGCCCTACCCTAATGGGGTCGTACAAATATTGAGAAGTGGAGTTTTGGAATTTAGATTCGTTCTTACTTCACATCTCTACCCGTGGCTAATGGACTGGAGTAGGACTTCTTATCTCTGCGCTCTTCATTTATCTTTTTGTTCTCTCATTTTTTCTTCTCTCTCTTCATTCTTCATTTCTTTCTCTATTTTTTTATGACTGGTCGGTTAGACTCGATATGTTCATGCTTATAATGTATTGTGAGAAGAGAAAAGAAGAAAGAAGAGAATCGAGAGATAAACGAAGAGAGAAAAGAGAAGAAGTCCTGCTCCAGTCCACTCACCACAGGTATTGGTGTAATGTAAAAAGGAATCTAAATTCCAAAACTCCATTGCTTAATAATATAATTAAATCTCTCCGTTCTTTTCTCTCTTCTCCTATGGATTAGGGTTTCCCATAGATTGCTTAGGTCCTAAGTAAGTTTACCCTATAAATAATATATAACCCCTTTAGGGTGGGGTACGTTTGACGGCTCTCTCTTTCTCCCATCTTACAACACGTTATCAGCACGACCATATCGAGCCCAGCCGACCAGTTACAAGAAAATGGACAGAAAAATAAAGATAGAAGTGTAGTTTTGGATTTTAGATTCCTTCTTACTTAACACCTATACCCGTGGCCAATAGACTAGATCAGGACTTCTTCTCACTTATCTCTTCATTTATCTCTTTGTTCTCTTCTCTCTTATTCTCTCTTCTCTGTCTTCATTTCTCTCTCTATTTTCTTGCGACTAGTCGGTTGGGCTCGATATTTTCGTGCTGATAACGTGTTAAAAGATGGGAGAAAGAGAGAGCCGTCAGACGTGCCCCACCCTAAAGGGGTCATATATTATTTATAGGATAAGCTAACTTAGGGCCTAAACTATCTATGGAAAACCTAAAACTATTTAAAAATAGTATCATCTTAATGTCTAAATATATTAAATAGTTATTTAAATTAATAAAACTGGACAGGAGCAGGACTTAAATAATTTAAAAACCAAATTAAATATCTCAATGTATATTAACTAATTATTTATGATATTTAAATAATTAAATAGAACAGACTTATACTTAATATTATAAATGAAGACAGAATTAAGAGGAGAACGAAGAGATAAACAAAGATATAAGAGAGAAGAAGTCCTGCTCCAATCTATTGACCACGGGTATAGGTATGAAGTAAGAACGAATCTAAATTCCAAAACTCTATGGAAAAGAGAAGAGAATGAAGAGATAAGTGAAGACAGAAGATAGAAGAAGTCCTGCTTCAGTCCATTGGCCACGGGTATAGGTGTGAAGTAATAAGGAATCTAAATTCTAAAACTCCACTTATGTCTTTGTTTCTCTCTCCGTTTTCTTGTGATTGGTCGGTTGGGCTCGACATATTTGTACTGATAACGTGTTGTGAGATGGGAGAAAGAGAGAGGCGTCGAATGTTCCCCACCCTAACGGGGTCGTATAAATATTGAGAAGTTAAGTTTTAGAATTTTGATTCCTTCTTACTTCACATCTATACCCATGGCCAATGAACTTGAGCAGGACTCTTCTCTCTCTTCTCTCTCAGTTCTCTTCCCTCTTTTCCTATGGATTTGGGTTTCCCATAAATTGCTTAGGCCCTAGGTAAGCTTACCCTATAAATAATATATGACCCCTTTAGGTTAAGGCATATTTGACGACACTCTCTTTCTCCCATCTCACAACATGTTATCAACATGAATATATCGATCCCAGTCAACCAGTCACAAGAAAACAGAGAGAGAAACAAAGACAGAAGAGAGAGAAGAAAAGAGAAGAGAACGGAGAGATAAACAAATAGAGAAGAGAGAATAAGTCCATTCGTCATGGGTATAGGTGTGAAGTAAAAAGGAATCTAAATTCTAAAACTCTACTACTTAGTAGTATCATCTCAATATTATTATGATTATCATAGTAAATTCCAAAACTCTCTTTGTTTTAATTAAATGATTAATTTAATTAAAAAAATTATAGCAACATTATCAGCACGAAAAGAAAAGAAGTCCTGCTCAAGTCCATTAGCCACGGGTATAGATATGAAGTAAGAAGGAATCTAAATTGAAAAAATCCACTTCTCAATATTTATACGACCCCTTTAGGGTGGGGCACGTCTAACGGCTCTCTCTTTCTTCCATCTCACAACACATTATCAGTGCAAACATATCGAGCCCAGCCTACCAGTCATAAGAAAATAGAGAGAGAAACGAAGACAGAAAAAAGAGAAGAAGAGAGAAAATAAAACGAACAGGGAAACTAAGATAGAAGAGAGAGAAGAAGAGAGAAGAGAATGAAGTGATAAACGAAGAGAGACGAGAGAAAAAGTCCTATTCCAGTCCTTTGCCCCTGGGTATAGGTGTGAAGTAAGAAGGAATCTAAATTCCAAAACTCAACTTCTCAATATTAATACGACCCCTTCAGGTGGGGTATATTTGATGGCTCTTTCATTCTCCTATCTCACAACACGTTATCAGTACGAACATGTCAAGCCCAGCCGACCAGTCATAAAAAAATGAAGAGAAAAACAAAGACAAAAGAGAGAAAAAAGAGAAAAGAGAACATATAGATAAATAAAAGGAGAAGAGAGAAGAAGTCTTGCTCTAGTCTATTGGCCACAGGTATAGGTGTGAAGTATGAAGAAATCTAAATTCCTAAACTCTACTTCTCAATAATATAATTAATTCTCTCTATTCTCTTCTCTCTTCTCTCATGGATTAGGGTTTCCCATAGATTGCTTAGGCCCTAAGTATGCTTACCCTATAAATAATAAATAATATATGATCCCTTTAGGATGGGGTACGTTTGATGGCTCTTCCTTTCTCCCATCTCACAATACCTTATCAGCACAAATATGTCGAGGCTAGCCGACCAGTCGTAAGAAAACGGAGAGAGAAATGAAGACAGAAGTAGAGTTTTGGAATTTAGATTCCTTCTTACTTCACACCTAAACCTGTGGACAATAGACTGGAGTAAGACTACTTCTCTCTTCTCTCTTTATTTATCTTTCTGTTTTCTTCTTTCTTCTTCTTTCTCTTATGTCTTTGTTTCTCTTTCCATTTTCTTGTAACTGGTCGGCTGGGCTCGATATGTTCATGCTCATAACATGTTGTGAGATGGGAGAAAGAGAGAGCCGTTACACGTGCCCCTCCCTAAAGGGCACATATAAATATTAAGAAGTAGAGTTTTGGAATTTAGATTCCTTCTTACTTCACACCTATACCTGTGGCCAATGAACTGGAGCTGGACTTCTTCTCTCTTCTCTCTTCATTTATCTTTCTATTCTCTTCTCTCTTTTTCCCTCTCTTCTGTCTTCGTTACTTTCTCTATTTTCTTGTGACTGGTCGGTTGGGCTCGACATGTTCATGCTGATAACTTATTGTGAGAAGAGAGAAGAGAACCTAAATAAAATATTTAAATCTCTCTAGTTTTAATACTTAAATAGAAGTCTGTCCTTATCTTCTCTCTCTTCTGTGGAGTTTTGGAATTTAGATTTCTTATTACATCACACCTAAACGACTTCTTCTCTCTTCTCTCTTTGTTTATCTTTTAGTTCTCTTCTCTCTTTTTCTCCTTTCTCTTCTCTCTCTTTTTTGGAATTTTGGAATTTAGATTCATTTTTACTTCATACCTATACTCGTGGCCAATGGACTAAAGCAGGACTTCTTATTCCCTTCTCTCTTTGTTTATCTCTCCGTTCTTTTTTTTCTTCTACCTAAATAATTTAATTAAATAGTATAATTATTTAATTGAGAGAGAAACAAAGACAGAAGAGAGAGAAGAAGAGAGAAGCTAAATAAGAGATAAACAGCAGGACTTCTTCTCTCTTCCCTTTTTATTTTTCTCTAGGTTCTCTTCTCTATTCTTCTCTTTTTTTTCTGTTCTCTTCTCTCTTCTTCTCTCTCGTCTGTGAAGTTTTGGAATTTAGATTCCTTCTTACTTCTCACCTATACCCATGGCCAATGGACTGGAGCAAGACTTCTTCTCCCCTTCTCTCTTTATTTATCTCTTCGTTCTCTTCTCTCTTCTACCTAAATAATTTAATTAAATAATATAATTATTTAATTAAGAGAGAAACAAAGACAGAAGAGAGAGAAGAAGAGAGAAAATAACAGTCCATTGGCTACGGGTATAAGTGTGAAGTAATAAGGAATCTAAATTTCAAAACTCCATAAAAGAGAGAGAAGATAATAATAGACTTCTATTTAATTATTAAAACTATAGAGATTTATATTATTTTATTTAGGTTCTCTTCTCTCTTCTTACAACACGTTATCAGCACGAATATGTCGAGCCCAACTGACTAGTCAGAAGAAAATAGAAAGAGAAATAAAGACATAAGAGAGAGAAAAAGAGAGAAAAGAATAGAGAGATAAACGAAGAGAGAAGAGATAAGAAGTCCTAGTCCAGTCCATTCGCCACGGGTATAGGTGTGAAGTAAAAAGGACTCTAAATTCCAAAACTATACTTCTCAATATTTATACGACCCCTTTAGGGTGTGGCACGTATGATGGCTCTCTCTTTCTCCCATCTTATAACACGTTATCAACACAAACATATCGTGCCCATTCGACCAATCATAAGAAAACGGAGAGAGAAGCGAAGACATAAGAGAGAGAAGAAAGAAGAGGACAAAGAGATAAAAGAAGAGCGAAGAAAAAAAAAGACCTGCTCAAGTCTATTGGCCACGGGTATTGGTGTGAAGTAAGAAGGAATTTAAATTCAAAAACTCCATAAAAGAAAGAGAAGAAGAGAGGAGAACGGAGAGATAAATAAAGAGAGAAGAGAGAAGAAGTCCTACTCCAATCCAGTGGCTATGGGTATAGGTGTGAAGTAAGAAGGAATCAATATTCCAAAACTTCACTTCTTTCTTTATTTCTCTCTTCGTTTTCTATGACTGGTTAGCTGGGCTCGAAATATTCGTACTGATAACGTATTGTGAGATAAGAGAAAGAGAGAGTCATCAAACGTGCCCCTTCCTAAAAGGGTCATAAATTATTTATTATTTATAGGGTAAGTATACTTAGGGCCTAAACAATCTATGGGAATCCCTAATCCATGGGAAAAACGAGAAGAAAATGGCGAGTATAAATTATATTATTGAGAAGTAGAGTTTTGAAATTTAGATTACTTCTTACTTCACACCTATACCTGTAGTTAATGGACTAGAGCAAGACTTCTTCTCTCTTCTGTCTTCTTTTATCTCTCCATTCATTTATTTCTTGTTCTCTCTCTTCTGTCTCCATTTCTCTCTCCGTTTTCTTGTGATTGGTTGGCTGGGCTATATATGTTCTTGCTGATAATGTATTGTGATATAGAAGAAAAAAGGAGCCGTCAAATATGCCTCACCCTAAAGGGGTCATATAAATATTGAGAAGTTAAGTTTTGGAATTTATATTCCTTCTTACTTCACACCTATACCCATGGCCAATGGCCTGGAGTAGGACTTCTTCTTTCTTCGTCTATCTTTTCGTTCTCTTCTCTATTTTTCTCTCTCTCTCTTTCTCTTCTATCTTCATTTCTCTCTTCATTTTCTCTTCTCTCTTTTTCTCTCTCTTCTGTTTTCGTTTATCTCTCTGTTTTCTTATGACTGGTAGGCTGGGCTCGATATGTTCGTGCTGATAATATATTGTGAGGTTGAAGAAAGGGAGATCTATTAAATATGCCCCACCCTAAAGGTGTCATATAAATATTGAGAAGTGGAGTTTTGTAATTTAGATTCCTTCTTACTTCATACCTATATCCGTGGCTAATGGACTGGAGCAGGACTTTTTCTCTTTTCGTACTGATAATGTTATTATAATTTTTTTAATTAAATTAATTGTTTAATTAAAATGAAGAGAGTTTTGGAATTTACTATGATAATCATAATAACATTGAGATGATACTATTGAGAAATAGAATTTTAGAATTTAGATTCCTTCTTTTCATTTCACTCTCCGTTTTCTTACGACTGGTCGGCTGGGCTCGACATGGTCGAGCTGAGAACGTATTATGAGATAGGAGAAAAAGAGAGCCGTTATTAGCATGAACATATCGAGCCAAGCCAATCATTCATAAGAAAACGGTGCGAGAAACGAAGACAGAAGAGAGGGAAGAAGAGAGAAGAGAACGAAGAGATAAATGAAGAGAGAAGAAAAGAAATAAAATATTTTTTATGCTTATAAATTTGTATAAATTATTTAATAATTATGTAATGTTGTATAATTAAATATTTAATTAATAACATTGAGATGATACTATTTTGAATATTTAAAGAAATAATATACTTTATAATATTTAATGAAATATTAATTAAAATAAATAAAATAAATAAGCAATCTTCTATCTCACAATATATTATCAATACGAATATGTCAAGCCCAGCAGACCAGTCACAAAAAAACAAAGAGAGAAACGAAGACAGAAGAGAGAGAAGTAGAGAGAAGAGAACGGAGAGATAAACGAAGAGAGAAGAAGTCATGCTCTAGTCCATTCGATACGAGTATAGGTGTAAAGTAAGAAGTAATCTAAATTCCAAAACTCCACTTCTTAATAATATAATTAAATCTCTCCATTCTCTTCTCTCTTCTCCCACGGATTCGGGTTTCCTATAGATTGCTTAGGCTTTAAGTAAACTTACCCTATAAATTATATACGACCCCTTTAGGGTGCGGCACATATGATGGCTCTCTTTTTCTCCCATCACACAATATGTTATCAGTACGAACATATCGAGCCAAGCCGACCAGTTATAAGAAAACGGAGAGAAAAACGAAGACAGAAAAGAGAGAAGAAGAGAGAAGAGAACAAAGAGATAAATGAAGAGAGAAAAAATAAGAAGTCCTGCTCCAGTCCATTTGCCATGGGTATAGTTGTGAAGTAAGAAGGAATCTAAATTCCAAAACTCCACAGAAGAGAGAGAATAAGAAAAAAGAGAATAGAGCGAAAAATAAAAAGAGAAGAGAGAAGTAGTCCTGCTCAAGCCCATTGGCCACGGGTATAGGTGTGAAGTAAGAAGGAATCTAAATTCGAAAACTCCACTTCTCAATAGTATCATCTCAACGTTATTATGATTATCATAGTAATATTACTATACTTTTTTTAATTAAATTAATTATTTATTTAATTATTAAATAATTTTAATAATTTAATAATAAAGTTTTAAGTAAAATAATTAATTTTTTAAGTTATTTAATTATTTTATTTGTTTTTATTATTATATTATTAAATTATTAAATTATGAACTGATTTAATTATTTAAATATATTAAATAAAGAAATATTAATTTTATTATATTATTTATTAATTTATTAATTTTATTAGTTATTTCTTAAATTATTATTTTACTTTTAATTAATTAAATAATAAGTCACTTATTGAAATATTTAAATACTTAATTAGTGAAGAAATATATTAAATATATTCTTTACTCAAATAAATAAATAATATATTTATTAAATAATTTTATAGTTAAATAATAATAATAAAATAAATTATTATATAATTAAATAATTACTTTATTAAATTATATAATATTAATTGAAATTAATAAAAATTTAATTATTTAATTAAGTAATAAAATTAAAAAATAATTCTATAACAATTTACTTACTATTTAAATAATTAGTTAATTATTTAAATAATAGGAAGTAAAGAAGGAAGATGAGGTAATCCAAATTTTTTATTTTAAAAATAATTTATATTTTTCTTCAAAAAAATTTAAAACATTACAACCGTTATGAAATCATTTGATACGATGGCTATCCACCGTCTGATCTCTCCCATGGATTATTACTTTCTATATATTGCTTAGGCCCTAAGTAAGCTTACCCTATAAATAATATACGACCACTTTTCCATAGATTGCTTAGGCCTTAAGTAAGCTTACTCTATAAAGAATATACGACTATTTTAGGGTGGGGCACGTTTGATGACTCTCTTTTTTTCCAATCTCACAATACATTATCAGCTCGAACATATCGAGCCCAATCGACCAGTCATAAGAAAACGGAGAAAGAAATGAAGACAAAAGTGAGAGAAGAAGAAAGAAAAGAATGGAGAGATAAACGAAGAGAGAAAAGAGAAGAAGTCCTGCTCCAGTCCATTGGCCACGGGTATAGGTCTGAAGTAAAAAGGAATGTAAATTCCAAAACTCCACTTCTCAATAGTATTATCTCAATATTATTTTAATTATCATAGTAATATTACTATAATTTTTTTAATTAAATTATTTATTTATTTAATTATTAAATAGGTGTGAAGTAAGAAGGAATCTAAATTCCAAAACTCCTTTTCTTAATATTTATACAACCCCTTTAGGGTAGGGCACGTTTGATGACTCTCTCTTTCTCCCATCTTATAATACGTTATAAGCATGACCATATCAAGCCCAGCCGACCAGTCACAAGAAAACAGAGATAGAAACGAAGACAGAAAAGAGAGAAGAAGAGAGAAGAGAACGAAGATATAAAAGTAGATAGAAAAGAGAAGAAGTTCTGCTCCAGTCCATTGGCCACGGGTATAGGTGTTAAGTAAGAAGGAATCTAAATTCAAAGACTCCACAAAAGAGAGAAGAAGAGGGAAGAGAACAAAGAGATAAATAAAGAAAGAAGAGAGAAGTCCTTCTCCAGTTTATTGGCCACGGGTATAGGTGTGAAGTAAGAAGGAATCTAAATTCCAAAACTCCACTTCTGTCTTCGTTTATCTCTCCGTTCTCTTTTCTCTTCTTTTCTCTTTTCTTTTCTCTTTTCTATATAATTTTAGAATTCAAATTCCTTCTTAATTCGCATATATACCCATGGCGAATGGACTGGAGCAGTACTTCTTCTCTCTTTATTTATCTATACATTCTCTTCTCTCTTCTTCTCTTTTTTCTATCTTCGTTTCTTTCTTAATTAAATAATTATATTATTTAATTAAATTATTTAAGTAGAAGAGAAAAAAGAACGGAAAGATAAACGAAGAGAGAAGGGGAGAAGAAGTCCTACTCCAGTCCATTCGCCATGGGTATAGGTGTAAATTAAAAAAGAATCTAAATTTCAAAACTCCACAGAAGAGAGAGAAGAAAGGAGAAGAGAATGGAGATGAGAGAGTAGAATAGAGAAGAGTGCATAGAGATAAACAAAGAGAGAGAATAAAGGAAGTCCTGCTCTATTCAATTGGCCACGGGTATAGGTGTGAAGTAATAAGGAATCTAAATTCCAAAACTCTACAGAAAACAGAGAAGATAAGGATTGATTTCTTTTTAATTATTAAAACTAGAAAGATTTATATTATTTTATTTAGGTTCTCTTTTATCTTCTTACAACATGTTATCAGTACGAATATACCAAGCCCAACCGACTAGTCACAAAAAAACAGAGAGTGAAACAAAGACAGAAGAGAGAGAAAAAGAGAAAAGAACGGAGAGATAAGTAAAGAGAGAAGAGAGAAGAAGTCCTACTCCCGTCCATTGGCCATGGATATAGGTGTGAAGTAAGAAGAAATCTAAATTCTAAAACTCTATACCTATACCCTTGGCTAATTGACTGGAGTAGGACTTCTTCTTTTCTATCTCTTTTCTCCCATGGATTAGGGTTTCCCAATTGACTGGAGCAGGACTTCTTCTCTTATCTCCCATGAATATACAATCCCTTTAGGGTGGGGCATGTTTGACGGCTCTCTCTTTCTCCCATCTCACAACACATTATCGGTACAAACATGTCAAGCCGAGCCGACCAGCCATAAGAAAACGGAGGGAGAAACAAAGACAAAAGTAGAGTTTTTGAATTTATATTCTTTCTTACTTCACACCAATACCCGTAACCAATAGACTGGAGCACAACTTCTTCTCTCTTTTCTATTCGTTTATCTTTCCATTATCTTTACTCTTTTGTCTTTGTTTCTCTCTCTGTTTTCTTGTGACTGGTCGGTTGGGCTCAACATGTTCGTACTGATAACGTATTATGAGATTAAATAAGTATAATAAATAAAGAGATGGTAGAGATCCGATGGGTCGTATAAATATTAAGAAGTAGAGTATTATAATTTAGTTTTCTTCTTACGTCATACATATACCCATGGCCAATGGATTAGAGCAAGAGTTCTTCTTTCTTCTCTCTTTGCTTATCTCTTCGTACTCTTCTCTCTTCTTTAAAGAATATACGACCCCTTTAGGGTGGGGCACGTTTGACGGCTCTCTCTTTCTCCCATCTCACAATACGTTATCAGTATGAACATATCGAAGATAAAAGAGAGAAGAAGTTCTATAATCAATTAATTATTTATTTAATTAGATTCTAAGGAGCTCGATATATTTTTACTGATAATGTATTTTGAGATAGGAGAAATAAAGCCGTCAAACATGCCCCACCCTAAAGGGGTCGTATATTATTTATAGGGTAAGCTTACTTAGGGCCTAAGCAATCTATGGGAAACACTAATCCATAGGAGAGATTCGACGGTGGGCAGTCATCCGATCGAACGATCTCATAACAGTTGTAATGTTTTAAAAAAATTTTAAAAAATATAGATTATTTTTAAAGCAAAAAATTTATTTATTTAAATTAATTATTTTACTAAAAACTTAATTTATAAATTTTTTAAATTATTGAATAATTTAAACAAAGACAAATAAGAGAGAAGAGAGAAGAAGTCCTGCTCCAGTCCATTCACCAAGAGTATAGGTGTGAAGTAAAAAGCAATCTAAATTCTAAAACTCCACTTCTCAACAGTATCATCTTAACGTTATTATAATTATCATAGTAAATTCTTTTCTCTTTTCATTTTAATATAATAATTAATTTAATTAAAAAAATTATAGTAATAATACTCCACTTAATTATCATAGTAATAAAATACTATAAAAAGAGAGAAAATAATTAAATATTTATTTAATTATTTAATTATTTAACTATTTAATTTATTAAATAATTAAATTAATTAAATAAAAGGAAGTAAAAAAAGAAGATGCGACACACTCGAATTTTTTGCTTTAAAAATATTTTTCATTTTTCTTTAAAAAAATATAAAATATTACAACTATTTTGAGATCGTTCGATCGGATGGCTGTCCACCATCGGATCTCTCCCATAAATTAGGGTTTCTCGTAGATTGCTTAGGCCCTAAGTAAGCTTACCCTATAAATAATATACAATACCTTTAGGGTGGGGCACGCTTGATGACCCTCTTTTTCTCCCATCCTACAACACGTTATCAGCACGAATATATCGAGCCCAGCCGACCAGTCGCAAAAAAATAGAGAGAGAAACGAAGACAGAAGAGTGTGAAGAGAACAGAGAGATAAACGAAGATAGAAGAGAGAAGAAGTCCTACTCCAGTCCATTGGCCATGGGTATAGGTGTGAAGTAAGAAGGAATCTAAGTTCAAAAACTCTACTTTTGTCTCCGTTTCTCTCTCCATTTGCTTTTGACTGATCGGCTAGGCTCGATATATTCATGTTGATAACATGTTGTGAGATGGGAGGAAGAGAGAAGTGAACGAAAAGATAAACAAAGAGAGAAAAGAGAAGAAGTTCTACTCTCTCTAGTTTAAAATTATTTTTTATCTCTTTTCTATCAATACTTATTTATTTTATTTTATACTATAAGATAAAGAGAGAGAAACAAAGACAACAGGGAGAGAAACAGGAAAAGAAACAAAAGATAATGTGTTATGAGATAGGAGAAAGAGAGAACCGTCAAACGTGCCATACCCTAAAGGGGCGATATATTATTTATAGGGTAAGTGTTATGAGATGGGAGAAAGAGAGAGCCGTCAAACGTGCCCTACCCTAAAGGGGTTGAATATTATTTATAGGGTAAGCTTACTTAGGGTCTAAGAAATCTATGAGAAACACTAATCCATGGGAGAAGAGAGTAGAGAATGGAAAGATTTAATTATATTATTGAGAAGTAGAATTTTGGAATATAGATTCCTTCTTAATTAAACTAGACATGTTATAAGCATGAACATATCGAGCCCAACCGACCAGTCATAAGAAAATGGATAGAGAAACGAAGATAGACGTAGAGTTTTGGAATTTAGATTCTATCTTACTTCACACCTATATCCGTGGTCAATGGATTAGAGCATGACTTCTTCTCTCTTTATTTATCTCTCCGTTCTCTTCTCTTTTCTTCTCTCTCTTCTGTCTTCGTTTCTCTCTTCATTTCTGGCGACTGGTCGGCTGGGCTCGACATATTCGTGCATATAATATGTTATGATATGGAAGAAAAAGAGAGCCGTCAAACATGACCCACCCTAAAGTGGTCGTGTATTATTTATAGGGTACGCTTACTTAAGGCCTAAGCAATTTATCGGAAAACCCTAATCCATAGGAGAAGAGAAAAAAGAACAGCGATATATAATTATATTATTGAGAAATAGAGTTTTGGAATTCAGATTCCTTCTAACTTCAAACCTATACTCGTGGCCAATGTACTGGAGCATAACTTCTTCTCTCTTCGTTTACCTCTCTGTTCTTTTCTCTTTTTTTCTCTCACTTCTGTCTTTGTTTCTCTGTTCATTTTCTTGAGACTGGTCGGCTGTGCTCGACATGTTCTTGTAGATAACGTGTTATGAAATGGGAGAAAGAGCTATCAAACGTGCCCCACCATAAAGGGGTCATATAAATATTGAGAAGTTGAGTTTTGGAATTTAGATTCCTTCTTATTTCAAACCTATACCTGTGGCTAATGGACTAGAGCAGGACTTCTTCTTTCTTCTATCTTTGTTTATCTCTCAATTCTCTTATCTCTTCTTCTCTCTCTTCTGTCTTCGTTTCTCTCTCTGTTTTCTTGTGATTGGTCGGCTAGACTCGACATGTTTGTACTGATAACTTGTTATGAGATAGGATAAAGAGAGAGTCGCCAAACGTGCCCTACCCTAAAGGGGTCATATTTATTTATAGAGTGAGCTTACTTAGGGCCTAACCAATCTATGGGAAACCCTAATCCATGGGAGAAGAGATAAGAAAACAGAGAGATTTAATTATATTATTGAGAAGTATAGTTTTGGAATTTAGATTCATTCTTACCTTACACATATACCATGGCGAATGGACTGAAGTAGGAATTTTTCTCTCTTCTCTTTGTTTATCTCTCCATTCTATTCTCACTTGTCATAACATATTATTAGCACGTACATATCGAGCCCAGCCGACCAGTCATAAGAAAATTGAGAGAGAAACAAAGACAGAAGTGAGAAAAGAAGAGAAAAGAGAATAGAGAGATAAACAAAGAGAGAAGAGAGAAGATTTCCTGCTCCAGTCCATTAGCCACAGGTATAGGTGTGAAGTAAGAATAAATGTAAATTTCGAAACTCCATAGAAGAGAGAGAGAAGAAGAGAGAAGAGAACGTAGAGATAAATAAAGTTAGAAGAAAGAAAAAGTCCTGCTCAAATCCATTGGCCATGGCTACAAGTGTGAAGTCAGAAGGAATCTAAATTCCAAAACTTCATTTCTATCTTCATTTCTCTCTCTGTTTTCTTGTGACTGGTCGGTTGGGCTCGATATTTTCGTACTGATAATGTGTTCTGAGATGGGAGAAAGAGAGAGCCATCAAACGTGCCCCTCCCTAAAGGAGTCGTATATTAATTATAGGAAAAGCTTAATTATAGCCAAAGCAATCTATGGGAAATCCAAATCCATGGGAGAGATCCGATGGTGGATATCCATCTTTCTTACTGCACACCTAAACCTATGGCCAATGGACTTAAGCATGACTTTTTCTTTTTTCTCTTTTCTCTTTTCTCTCTTCGTTTATCTCTTCATTCTCTTCTCTCTTCTTCTCTCTCTGTTGACTTTGTTTCTCTCTCCATTTTCTTGTGATTGGTCGACTGGGCATAATATGTTCGTGCTGATAACGTGTTGTGAGATAGGAGAAAAAAAGAGAAGAGAACGAAGAGATAAACGAAAAGAGAAGAAGTCTTACTTAATTTTATTGGCCACAGGTATAGGTGTGAAGTAAGAAGGATGATTGTCCATTATCGGATCTTTCCCATGGATTAGGATGTCCTATAGATTGTTTAGGCCCTAAGTAAGCTTATCAGCATGAACATATCGACCCCAGCTGACCAGTCACAAGAAAATGGAGAGAGAAATGAAGACAGAAGTGGAGTTTAGGAATTTAGATTCCTTCTTACTTCACATCTATACCCGTGGCCAATGAACTGGAGTAGGATTTCTTCACTATTCTCTCTTTATTTATCTCTTCGTTCTCTTCTCTCTTCTTATCTCTCTTCTGTGGAAATTTGGAATTTAGACTCCTTCTAACTTTATAGCTATACCCATAGCCAATGGACTGGAGCATGACTTCTTCTCTCTTCTCTCTTCGTTTATTTCTCTGTTATCTTCTCTCTCTCTCTCTCTACCATCATTTCTCTCTCCGTTTTCTTGTGACTGGTCGGTTGGGCTCAACATGTTTGTATTGATAATGTGTTGTGAGAAGAGAGAAGAGAATAAAGAGATAAACAAAGAGAGACGAGAGACGAAGTCCAGTTTTAGTCCATTCGCCATGGGTATAGGTGTGAAGTAAGAAGGAATCTATATTCCAAAACTCCACTTCTTAATAATATAATTAAATCTCTCTATTCTCTTCTCTCTTTTTCTATAGATTAGGGTTTCCCATAGATTGCATAGGATCTAAGTAAGCTTACCCTATAAATAATATACGACCTTTTTAGGGTTCGTCATGTTTGTTGGCTCTCTCTTTCTCCCATCTCACAATACTTTATCAACACGAATATGTCGAGCCCAGCCGACCAATCATAAGAAAACCGTGAGAGAAATAAAGACAGAATTAGAGTTTTGGAATTTAGATTCCTTCTTACTTCACACCTAATCCCGTGGCCAATGGACTGGAGCAGGACATCTTCTCTCTTCTCCCTTTATTTATCTCTCAGTTCTTTTCTCGCTTCTTATCTCTCTTCTGTCTTCGTTAAACTCCACTTCTTCTCTCTATAAACGGATAGAGAAATGAAGATAGAAGAGAAAGAAGAAGAGAGAAGAGAATGAAGAGATAAATAAAGAGAGAAGAGAGAAAAAGTCCTGCTCCAGTCCATTGGCCATGGGTATAGGTGTGAAGCTCTTTCTTATCTCTTTGTTTATCTCTCCGTTCTCTTCTCGATTCTTATGTCTCTTCTGTCTTCGTTAGACTCCTCTTCTTTTCTCAAAAAACGGATAGAGAAACATAGACAGAAGTTAGAGAAGAAGAGAAAAGGAACGGAAAGATAAACGAAGAGAGAAGAGAGAAAAAGTCCTACTCCAGTCTATTGGTCACGGGTATAGGTGTGAAGTAAGATGGAATCTAAATTCCAAAACTCCACTTCTGTCTTCGTTTCTCTTTCTGTTTTTTTATGACTGGTCAGCTGGGCTTGATATGTTCGTGCTGATAACGTGTTATTAGATGGGAGAAAGGAAGAGCCGTCAAACGTGCCCTACCCTAAAGGGTTCATATATTATTTATAGGGTAAGCTTACTTAGGTCCTAAGCAATCTATGGGAAACCCTAATCTATGGGAGAAGAGAGAAGAGAATAGAGAGATTTAATTATATTATTTAGATGTGGTGTTTTGGAATTTAGATTCCATCTTACTTCACACCTTTACCCAAGGCGAATGAACAAGAGCAATACTTCTTCTTTATTCTTTCTTCGTTTATCTCTCTCTTTTTTTCTCTCTTCTTCTCTCTTCTCACAACTCGTTATCAGCAAGAACATATCGAGCCCAGTTGACTTGTCATAAGAAATCGGAGAGAGAAACAAAGACAGAAGAGAGTGAGAAGAAAAGAGAAGAGAATAGAGAGATAAATAATTTAAATAATATATTAAATAATTTAGTTAAATTCTAAATAGTGGTCGGCTGGACTCGACATGTTTATACTGATAACATGTTGTGAGAAAAAAGAAGAAAAAAGAAGAGAATAGAGGGATAATCGAAGAATGAAGAGAGAAGAAGTCTTGCTCTAGTCCATTATCCATGGGTATAGGTGTTAAGTAAGAAGGAATCTAAATTACAAAACTCTACTTCTCAATAATATAATTAAATCTCTCTGTTCTCTTCTCGCTTCTCCTATGGATTAGGGTATCTCTTAATATTTAAACTTAGGGCCTAAGCAATTCAGGTGTGCCACTTCTTATTATCAAGCCCAGCCGACCAGTCGTATCTCTCTCTTCTATCTTTGTTTATCTCTTCGTTCTATTCTCTCTTCTTCTCTCTCTTCTGTGGAGTTTTGGAATTTAGATTACTTCTTACTTCATACCTGTACCAATAGCGAATGGATTGGTGAAATACTTCTTTTCTCTTCTCACTTCGGAGAGATGAGAGAGAAGAAGAAAGAAAAGAACAGAGAGATAAATGAAGAGAGAAGAGAGAAGTCCTGCTCCAGTCCATTGACCATGGGTATAAGTGTGAAGTAACAAGGAATCTAAATTCCAAAACTCCTCTTCTGTCTTCGTTTCTCTCTCCATTTTCTTGTGACTGGTCGGCTGGGCTAAATATTATCATGCTGATAACATGTTGTGAGATGGGAGAAAGAGAGAGCCATTAAACATGCCCAACTATAAAGGGGTCATATATTATTTATAGGGTAAGTATTATGAGATGAGAGAAAGAAAGGGCCGTTAAATATGCCCCACCTTAAAGTGGTCGTTTATTATTTATAGGGTAAGCTTACTTATGACCTAAGCAATCGATGGGAAACCCTAATCCATGGGAGAAGAGAGAAGAGAACAAAGAGATTTAATTATATTATACGACCCCTTTAGGGTGGAGCAAGTTTGATGTTTCTCTCTATCTCCCATCTCACAACACATTAATTAGTAAACTTAATTATTAAATTATTTAAATTAAATAAATGAATAATTAATTTAATTAAAAAAATTATAGTAATATTAATATGATAATCATAATAACGTTAAGATGATACTATTGAGAAATGGAGTTTTAGAATTTAAATTCCTTCTTACTTCATACCTATACCCGTGGCGATAATCAATTATATATAATTAAATATTTATAAGGTAAGCTTACTAATTAAGAGAATTGATTTAATAACTATTTAAATAAATGATTAATACGACCCCTTTAGGGTGGGGCATGTTAGATCGGATGGCTGTCCACCATCGGATCTTTCCCATGGATTAGGGTTTCCCATAGATTGCTTAGGCCCTAAGTAAGCTTACCCTATAAATAATAAACGATCCCTTTAGGGTGGGGCACGTTTGATGGCTCTCTCTTTCTTTCGTTTCCCAATACATTATCAGTACGAATATGTCGAGCCCAACCGACTAGTCACAAAAAAACGGAGAGAGAAACGAAGACAGAAGAGACAGAAGAAGTTATAGTTCAAAAAATAATAATTTAAATAAATTACTGTATAATTAAAAAATTAAAAAAAAATTATTAAATTATGAAATATTGATTGAAATAAATAAAAAAATTAATTATTTAATTAAGTAATAAAATAAAATAATAATTTAATAACTTTTTACGTATTATTTAAATAATAAGGTAATTATTTGAATATATAAATAACAAAATGTTTTTTTAAATAACTTAAATTTTTTTTAAATAATCAAATTAATATTATTTATTTTATTATTTAAATAATAAATAAATTATTTAAATAATTTAAATATTTAGTTATATAGATAATTAAATATTTATTTAATTATTTAATTTATTAAATAAATTAAAATAATTAAATAATAGAACGTAAAGAAGGAAGATGAGGCACACCTGAATTTTTTTCTTTAAAAAGAATTTATATTTTTCTTTAAAAAATTAAAAATATTATAATTGTTTTGAGATCGTTCGATCGGATGGCTGTCCACCGTCGGATTTCTCCCATGGATTAGGATTTCCTATAGATTGCTTAGGCTCTAAGTAAACTTACCCTATAAATAATATATGACCCCTTTTGGGTAGAGCATGTTTGATGGCTTTCTCTTTCTCTCATCTCATAACACGTTATCAGCATGAACATGTCGAGCCCAACCGACCAGTCATAAGAAAACAAAGAGAAACGAAGACAAAAGAGAGAGAAGAAAAAAGAAGAGAACGGAGAGATAAATAAAGAGAGAAGAGAGAAGAAGTCCTACTCTAGTCCATTCACCACTGGTATAAGTATAAAGTAAGAAAGAATATAAATTCAAAAACTCCACTTCTTAATATTTATCTGACCCCTTTAGGGTGGGGTATGTTTGATGGCTCACTTTTTTTTATCACAAAACACGTTATTAGCACGAACATACCGAGCCCAATCGACCAGTCACAAGAAAACAGAGAGAGAAAGGAAGATAGAAGTGAGAAAAGAAAAGAGAAAAGAAGAGAGAAGAGACAGGGAAATAAACGAAGAGAGAAGATAGAAGAAGTCCTGCTCCAACCAATTGGCCACGGGTATAGGTATGAAGTAAGAAGAAATCTAATTAGCGTGGGGCACGTTTTATGACTCTCTCTTTCTCCCATTTCATAACATATTATCAGCATGAATATGTCGAGCCCAGCTAACAAGTCATAAGAAAACAGAGAGAGAAACGAAAATAGAAGAGATAGAAGAAGAAAGAACAAAACAGAGAGATAAACGAGTAGAGCAGAGAGAAGAAGTCCTGCTCCAATCCATTCTCCATGGGTATAGGTATGAAATAAGAAGGAATCTAAATTCCAAAACTCCACTTCTCAATAATATAATTAAATCTCTCCGTTCTCTTCTCTTTTTTCCCATGGATTAGGGTTTTTTATAGATTACTTAGGCCCTAAGTAAGCTTACCCTATAAATAAAATACGACCTCTTTAGGGTGGGGCATGTTTGACGGTCTCTTTCTCCCATCTAATAACATGTTATTAGCTCGAACATATCTAGCCCAACTGACCAATCACAAGAAAACGAAGAGAGAAACAAAGACAAACGAGAGAGAAATGAACAAAGAATTAATTATTTAAATAGTCTCTTCTCACACGGGTATATGTGTGAAGTAAGAAGGAATCAAAATTCCAAAACTCCACAAAAGAGAGAAAAGAAAAGAAAAGAGAATAAAGAGATAAATAAAGAGAGAAGAGAGAAGAAGTCCTACTCCAGTCTATTGGCCACGGGTATAGGTGTGAAGTAAGAAAGAATCTAAATTCCAAAACTCTACTTTTCAATATTTATACAACCCTTTTTGGGTGGGGTACGTTTGACGGCTCTCTTTTTCTCCCATTTCATAACACTTTATCAACACGAACATGTCGAGCCCCGCCGACCAGTTATAAGAAAACGGTGAGAGAAACGAAGACAAAAGTGAAAGAAAAAGAGAGAAGAGAACAGAGATATAAACAAAGAGAGAAGAGAGAAGAAGTCCTTCTCCAGTCTATTGGCCATAGGTATAGATGTGAAGTAAGAAGGAATCTAAATTCTAAAACTCTACTTCTGTCTTCATTTCTCTCTCCGTTTTCTTGCGACTGGTCGGCTAGGCTCGATATATTCGTGCAGATAACGTGTTGTGAAATAAGAGAATGAGAGAGTCGTCAAACGTACCCCACCCTAAAGAGGTCGTATATTATTTATAGGGTAAACTTACTTAGGGCCTAAGAAATCTATAGGAAACCCTAATCCATGATAGAAGAGACAAGAGAATGGAGAGATTTAATTATATTATTGAGAAATGGAGTTTCAGAGTTTAGATTCCTTCTTACTTCATATCTATACCCGTGGCCAATGGACTGCATCATGACTTCTTCACTCTTCTCTCTTCGTTTATCTCTCTGTTCTTTTCTCTGTTCTTCTCTCTCTTTTGTCTTCGTTTCTCTCTCTATTTTCTTGTGACTGGTCGGGTGGGCTCAATATGTTTGTGCTGATAATGTGTTGTGAAATAGGAAAAAGAGAGAGACATCAAACGTGCCCCAACCTAAAGGGGTCATATAAATATTTAGAAGTGGTGTTTTGGAATTTAGATTCCTTCTTACTTCACACCTATACCCGTGTCCAATGGACTGAAGCAGGAATTCTTCTCTCTTCTCTCTTTGTTTATCTCTCTCTCCTCTTTTCTCTTCTTCTTTCTCTTCTGTCTTCGGTTCTCTCTCTGTTTTCTTGTGACTGGTCGATTGGGCTCGATATGCTAATGTTGATAACGTGTTGTGCGATTAGAGAAAGAGAGAGTCGTCAAACGTGCCCCATATTAAAGGGGTCGTATAGTATTTATAGGGTAAGATTACTTAGGACCTAAACTATCTATCGAAAACCCTAATCCATGGGAGAAGAGAGAAGAGAACGAAGAGATTTAATTATATTAATTAGAAGTGGAGTTTTAGAATTTAGATTTCTTCTTACTTCACACCTATACCCATAGCGAATGGACTGGAGTGGGAATTCTTCTCTCTTCTCTCTTCATTTATCACTTTGTTCTCTTCTCTATTCTTCTCTCTTCTCACTATACGTTATCAGCACAAACATGTCGAGCCCAGTTGACCAGTCACAAGAAAACGGTGTAAGAAACAAAGACAGAAAAAAAAGATTGAGACAAAAGAGAACGGAGAGATAAATGAAGAGAAAAAAAGATAAATAAAATATTTTTTATACTCATAAATTTATATAAATTATTTAAATATTTAAATAATAACATTGAGATGATACGATTTAAATATTTAAAGAAACGATATATTTTATAATATTTAAGAAAATATTAATTAAAATAAATAAAATAAATAAAATAAATAAGTAATCTCCTATCTCATAACACATTCTTAGTACGAACATGTCGAGCCCAGTGGACCAGTCACAAGAAAACAGAGAGAGAAACGAAGACAGAAGAAAGAGAAGTAGAGAGAAGAGAATATAGAGATAAATAAAAAGAGAAGAGAGAAGAAGTCTTACTCCAATCCATTTGCTACGGTTATAGGTGTGAAGTAAGAAGAAATCTAAATTCCAATACTCCATATCTCAATAATATAATTAGATCTCTCCGTTATCTTCTCTCTTCTCCCATGTGTTAGGGTTTCCTATAGATTGCTTAGGCCCTAAGTAAACTTACGCTATAAATAATATATGACCCCTTTAGGGTAGGGCACGTTTGATGGCTCTCTCTTTTTCCTATCTCATAATATATTATCAACATGAACATGTCAAGCCCAGTCGACCAGTCATAAGAAAATAGAAAGAAAAACGAAGACAAAAGAAAGAGCAGAAGAGAGAAGAGAACGAAGAGATAAACGAAGAGAGAAGAGAGAAAAAATCCTACTCTAATCCATTGGCCACAGGTATATGTGTGAAATAAGAAGGAATTTAAATTCCAAAACTCCAAAAAAGAGAGAGAAGAAGAGAGAAAAGAACGGAGAGATAAATGAAGAGAAAAGAGAAAAGTCCTAATCAAGTCCATTGGCCAATGGTATAGGTGTGAAAAAAGAAGGAATCTAAATTTCAAAACTCTACTTCTCAATAGTATCATCTTAACGATATTATGATTATCATAATAATATTAAAATAACTTTTTTAATTAAATTAATTATTTATTTAAATATTAAATAATTGAATAATTTAAAAAATTTAATAAATAATTTTTTAGTAAAATAATTAATTTATTTACTTATTTAAATATTTAATTAAATTTATTATTTTATTTATTTATTTATTATTATATTATTAAATAATTAAACAAGGTAACTATTTATTTATTTAAATTATTAAATAAATAAATAATGATTAAATTATATATTTAATTATTTTTTTTTATTAGTTATTTTATAAAATTTTATTTTATTTTTAAGTAATTAAATAATTAGTTAATAATTGAAATATGAAAAACTTATTTAGTGAAGAAATATATTAAATAGATTATTTACTAAAACAAATAAATAATTTAATTATTAAATAATTTTATAGTTAAATAAATAATAATAAAGTAAATTTTTATGTAATTAAATTATTAAATAATTATTTTATTAAATTATGAAATATTAATTACAATTAATTAAAAAATTAATTATTTAATTAAGTAATAAAATAAAAAAATAATTCAATAACTATTTTCTAATAATTTAAATAATTAGTTAATTATTTGAATATATAAATAATAATTTTTTTAAATTAAATAAATATTTTTTTAAATAACAAAATAAATATTTATTTATTTTAATATTTGAATAATAAATAAATAATTTAAATAATTTAGTTATTTATTTATATATATAATTAAAAATTTATTTTATTATTTTTTTTATTAAACTAATTAAATTAATTAAATAATAGGAAGTAATGAAGGAAGATGAGTCACACCCGAATTTTTTACTTTAAAAATAATTTATATTTTTCTTTATAAAAATTTAAGACATTATAACTGTTAAGACCCCTTTCCCATAGATTGCTTAGGCCCTAAGTAAGCTTACCCTATAAATAATACATGTCCCCTTTAGGGTGGGGCTCGTTTGATGGCTCTCTCTTTCTCCATCTCATAATATGTTATCAGCACGAATATGTCTATCCCAGCTGATCAATCACAAGAAAACAGAGAAAGAAATAGAGAAAGAAGAGAGAGAAGAGAAAAGAGAATGAAGAGATAAATGAAGAAAGAAGAGAGAAGAAGTCCTGCTCTAGTCTTTTGGCCACGGGTATAGGTATGAAATATGAAGGAATCTAAAGTCCAAAACTCCACATCTCTATAATATAATTAAATCTCTCCATTTTTTTCTTTCTCTCATCTCACAACATGTTATTAGCACGAAAATATCGAGCCCAATCAACCAGTCACAATAAATCGGAGAGAGAAACAAAGACAGAAGAGAGAGAAGAAAAAAGAAGAGAATAGAGAGATAAACAAAGAGAGAAGAGAGAAGAAGTCCTGCTCTAGTCCATTGGCCATGGGTATATATGTAAGGTAAGAGGTAATCTAAATTCTAAAACTCCACTTCTCAATAGTCTTATCTCAATGTTATTATGACTATCATTGTATTATTACTATAATTTTTTTAATTAAATTAATTATTTATTTAATTATTAAATAGGTATGAAGTAAGAAGGAATCTAAATTCTAAAACTTCACTTCTCAATATTTATACGACCCTTTTAGGGTGGGGCACGTTTGATGGATCTCTCTTTATCCTATCTCACAATACGTTATCAGCACGAATATGTCAAGCCCTACCAAATAGTCGAAAGAAAATGAAGAGAGAAATAAAGAAAGAAGAAAGAGAAGAAAAGAGAAAAGAACTAAGAGATAAACAAAGATAGAAGGAGGAGAAGTCCTGCTCCAATCCATTGGCCATGGGTATAGGTGTGAAGTAAGAAGGAATCTAAATTCCAAAACTCCACAGAAGAAAGAAAAAAAGCGAAGATAACGGAAAGATAAATAAAAAGAGAATAAGTCCTACTCCAGTCCATTATCCACGGGTATAGGTGTGAAGTAAGAAGAAATCTAAATTCCAAAACTCTACTTCTATCTTCATTTATCTCTCTGTTCTCTTCTCTCTTCTTCTCTCTCTTCTAGGTAGTTTTAGAATTTAGATTCCTTCTTACTTAACACCTATACCTATGGCAAATGAACTGGAGTAGGACTTCTACTATCTTCTCTCTTCGTTTATCTCTTCGTTATCTTCTCTCTTCTTCTCTCTCTTTTGTCTTTGTTTCTCTCTTAATTAAATAATTATATTATTTAATTAAATTATTTAGGTAGAAGAGAGAAGAGAATAGAGAGTTAAACCAAGAAAGAAGGGGGGAATAAGTTATGGTCTAGTCCATTGGCCACGGGTATAGGTGTGAAGTAAGAAGGAATCAAAATTCCAAAACTCCACAGATGAGAGAAAATAAGAGAGAAGAGAACAAGAAGAGAGAGAAGAATAGAAAAGAGAATGTAGAGATAAACGAAAAAAGAAGAGAGAAAAAGTCCTACTCCAGTCCATTGGCCACGGGTATAGGTGTAAAGTAAAAGAGAATCTAAATTCCAAAACTTCACAAAAGATAGAGAAGATAAGGACAGACTTCTAATTAATTATTAAAACTAGAGAGATTTATAATATTTTATTTAGGTTCCCTTCTTTCTTCTAACAATACGTTATCAGCTTGAACATGTCGAGTCCAACCGACTAGTCACAAGAAAACAGAGAGAGAAATAAAGACAGAAGAGAGAGAAAAAAAGACAAAAGAATGGAGAGATAAACAAAGAGAGAAGAGATAAGAAGTCCTGCTCCAGTCCATTTGCCACGGGTATAGGTGTGAAGTAAGAAGGAATCTAAATTCTGAAACTCCACTTCTCAATATTTATATGACCCCTTTAGGGTGCGGCATATGTGATTGTTCTCTCTTTCTCCCATCTCACAACACGTTATTAGTACGAATATATCATGCCCAGCAGACCAGTCAAAAAAAACAGAGAGAGAAACGAAGACAGAAGAGAAAGAATAAGAAAGAAGAGGATAAAGAGATAAACAAAGAAAGAAGAAGTCCTGCCCAAGTCTATTGACCACAGGTATAGGTGTGAAGTACTAAGGAATCTAAATTTAAAAACTCCACAGAAAAGAGAGAAGAAGAGAAAAGAGAACGAAGAGAAAATGAAATAAGAAGACAAAAGTAGTCTTGCTCCAAGTCATTGGCTATGGGTATAGGTGTAAAGTAAGAAGGAATCTAAATTCCAAAACTTCACTTTTGTTTTTCTTTCTCAATTCGTTTTCTTGCGATTGGTCAGTTGGGCTCAATATATTCGTGCTGATAATGTGTTGTGAGATGAGAGAAAGAGAGAGCCATCAAACGTGCCCCACCCTAAGGGGGTCATAAGTTATTTATTATTTATAGGGTAACATACTTTAGGCCTAAGTAATCTATGGTAAACCTTAATCCGTGGGAGAAGAGAGAAGAGAATGGCGAGAGTAAATTATATTATTGAGAAGTGGAGTTTTGGAATTTAGATTACTTCTTACTTCATACATAAACCCATAGTTAATGGACTGGAGTAGGACTTCTTCTCTCTTCTGTCTTTGTTTATCTCTCCATTCTCTTCTCTCTTATTCTCTCTTTTGTCTTATTGTCTCTTTTGTCTTATTCTCTCTTCTGTCTTTGTTTATCTCTTTGTTCTCAGCTGGGCTCGATATGTTCCTGCTAATAACGTATTGTGAGATGGGAGAATGAGAAAGCCGTCAAATGTGCCCTACCCTAAAGGGGTCGTATAAATATTAAGAAGTTGAGTTTTGGAATTTAGATTCCTTCTTACGTCACACCTATACCTGTGGCCAATGGCCTGGAGCAGGACTTCTTTCTCTATTTGTTCTTTCGTTCTCTTCTCTCTTTTTCCCACTATTCAGTCGTCGTTTCTCTCTCCGTTTTCTCTTCTCTGTTTTTCTCTCTCTTCTGTCTTCATTTCTCTCTCTGTTTTCTTATGACTGGTAGGCTAGGCTCGATATGTTTGTGCTAATAATGTATTGTGAGGTGGAAGAAAGAAAGATCCATCAAATATGCCCCTTTCTAAAGGTGTCATATAAATATTAAGAAGTAAATTTTTGTAATTTAGATTCCTTCTTACTTCACACCTATACCCATGGCTAATGGACTGGAGCAGGACTTCTTCTCTTTTCATGTTGATAGTGTAACTATAATTTTTTAAATTAAATTAATTATTTAATTAAAACAAAAAGAGTTTTGGAATTTACTATGATAATCATAATAAAATTGAGATGGTACTATTGAGAAGTGGAGTTTTGGAATTTAGATTTCTTCTTACTTCACACCTATACCCATGACGAATGGACTGGAGTAGGACTTCTTATCTTTTCTTTCTTAATTTATCTCTCTATTCTCTTCTTTATTATTCTCTCTCTTTTGTCTTTGTTTCTCTTTCCGTTTTCTTATGACTCCTCGGCTGGGCTCGACATATTCGTGTTAATAACGTATTGTGAGATGGGGAAAAGAGAGAGCCACCAAATATGCCCCACCCTAAAGGGGTCGTATATGATTTATAGAGTAAGCTTACTTAGGGCCTAAGCAATCTATAGGAAACCCTAATCCATGGGAGAAGAGAGAAGAGAATGAAGAGAGTTAATTATATTATTGAGAAGTAGAGTTTTGGAATTTAGATTCCTTCTTACTTTACACCTATACCCTTGGCGAATGGACTGGAGTAAGACTTCTCTCTTCTCTCATCATTTATCTTCATGTTATATTGTCTCTTCTCACAATACGTTATTAGCATTAACATATCAAGCCCAGCCGACCAGTCACACGAAAACGATATGAGAAACGAAGACAAAAGAGAAAGAAGAGAACGGAGAGATAAACGAGGAAGAAGAAGAGAAATAAAATATTTTTTATGCTCATAAATTTATATAAATTATTTAATAATTATATAATGTTTTATAATTTAATATTTAAATAATAACAATAAGATGATACTATTTAAATATTTAAAGAAATAATATGCTTTATACTATTTAAAAAAATATTAATTGAAATAAATAAAATAAATAAGTAATCTCCCATCTCACAATACGTTATCAGTCCAAATATATCGAGACCAGCAGACCAGTCTCAAAAAACATAAAAAGAAACAAAAATAGAAAAGATTGAAGGAGTGAGAAGAGAACAGAGAGATAAACAAAGAGTGAAGAAAGAAGAAGTCCTGGTCCAGTCCATTCGCCACGGGTATAGGTGTGAAGTAAGAAGGAATCTAAATTTCATAACTCCACAGAAGATAGAGAATAAGAGAGAAAAGAATGGAACGATAAATGAAAAGAGAATAAAGAAGAAGTCTTGCTCAAGACCATTGGCCAGGGGTATTGGTGTGAAGTAAGAATGAATCTAAATTCCAAAACTCCACTTCTCAATAGTATCATCTTAACGTTAATATGATTATCATAGTAATGTCACTAAATTTTTTTTAATAAAATTAATCAATTATTTAATTTTTAAATAATTTAATAATTAATTTCTAAGTAAAAAAATTAATTTTTAACTATTTAATTATTTAATTAATTAATTTATTATTATATTACTAAATAATTAAATTATTTAATTATTTAAATTATTAAATAAAGAAATATTGATTTAATAATATAATTAATTAATTTATTTATTTTATAAGTTATTTTTTAAAATATTATTTTATTTTTAAATAATGAAATAATTAGTTATTTATTTAAATATTTAAAAACTTATTTAGTGAATAAATATATTAAATAGAATATTTAATTAAAAAAAATAAATAATTTAATTATTAAATAATTTTATTGTTAAATAAATAATAATAAAATAAATTATTATATCATTAGATAATTAAATAATTAATTTATTAAATTATGAAATATTAATTGAAATTAAAAAATAATTATTTAGTTAATTATGTAATAGAATTAAAAAATAATTCAATAACTATTTACTTATTATTTAAATAATTAGATAATTATTTGAATATATTAATAATAAAATATTTTTTATTAAAACATAATATTTTTTGAAATAATCAAATAAATATTTTTTATTTTAATATTTAAGTAATAAATAATTTATTTAAATAATTTAGTTACATATTTATATAGACAATTAAATATTTATTTAATTATTTAATTATTTAATTTATTAAATTAATTAAATATTAAGAAGTAAGGAAGTAAGATGAGGTAACCCAAATTTATTATCTTAAAAATAATTTATATTTTTCTTTAAAAAAATTTAAAACATTACAACTTTTATAAGATCATTCGATGGGATGCCTATCCACCGTCGGATCTTTCCCATGGATTATGGTTTCCCATAGATTGTTTAGGGCCTAAGTAAGCTTACCCTATAAATAATATACGACCCTTTTCCTATAGATTGCTTAGGCCCTAAGTAAGCTTACCCTATAAATAATATACGACCCCTTTAGTGTGGGGCACGTTTGACGACTCTATTTTTTTCTCATCTAACTACACATTATCAGCACGAACATATAGAGCCCAGCCGACCAGTCACAATAAAACAGAGAGAGAAATGAAGACATAAGAGAGAAGAGAACAAAGAGATAAACGAAGAGAGACGAGAAAAGAAGTCCTACTCCAGTCCATTGCCATGGGTATAGGTGTGAAGTAAGAAGGAATCTAAATTCCAAAACTCAACTTTTTAATAATATAATTAAATCTCTCCATTCTCTTCTTTCTCCCACCTCACAATACGTTATCAGCACGAAAATATCGAGCCCAGCCGACCAATCATAAGAAAACAGAAAGAGAAACGAAGATCGAAGAGAGAGAAGAAGAAAGAAGAGAACGAAGAGATAAACAAAGAGAGAAGAGAAGAAGTCATGCTCCAGTCCATTGGCCATGGGTATAGGTGTAAAGTAAGAAGGAATCTAAATTCCAAAACACCATAGAAAAAAGAGAAAAAAAAGAATAGAATGGAGAGATAAATAAAGAGAGAAGAGAGAAGAAGTCTTGCTCTAGTCCATTGTCCATGGGTATAGGTGTGAAATAAGAAGGAATCTAAATTCTAAAACTCCACTTCTATCGTCGTTTACCTCTCTGTTCTCTTCTCTTTTCTTCTCTCTCTTTTGTGTAATTTTAGAATTTTGATTCCTTCTTACTTCACACCTATACCCATGGCAAATAGACTAGAGCAAGACTTCTTCTCTCTTCTCTCTTTATTTATCTCTCTGTTCTCTTCTCTCTTCTTTTCTCTCTTCTGTCTTAATTTCTCTCTCAATTAAATAATTATATTATTTAAATAAATTATTTAGCTAGAAGTGAGAAGAGAACAGAGAGATAAACGAAGAAAGAAAGGGAGAAGAAGTCTTGCTCAAGTCCATTGGCCATGGGTATAGGTGTGATGTAAGAAGGGATCTAAATTCCAAAACTCCACTTTTATCTTCGTTTATCTCTCCATTCTCTTATCTATTCTTCTCTCTCTTTTGTGTAGTATTAGAATTTAGATTCCTTCTTACTTCACATCTATACCCAAGGCGAATAGACTGGAGTAGGACTTCTTCTCTCTTCTCTCTTTATTTATCTCTCTGTTCTCTTCTCTCTTATTCTCTCTCTTCTGTCTTAGTTTCTCTCTTAATTAAATAATTATATTATTTAATTAAATTATTTAGGTAGAAGAAAGAAGAGAACGAAGAGATAAACAAAGTGAGAAGAAAGAAGAAGTCCTACTCCAGTCAATTGGCCATAGGTAAAGGTGTAAAGTAAGATTGAATCTAAATTCCAAAACTCCACAGAAAAGAGAGGTGAAAAGTGAAGAGAACGGAGAGATAAACGTAGAGAGAAGAGAGAAGAAGTCGTGCTCTAGTCCATTGGCCATAGGTATAGGTGTAACGTAAGAAGGAATCTAAATTCGAAAACTCTATAAAAAAAAGAGGAGAAAAGAGAAGAAAATTGAGAGATAAACAACGAGAGAAGAGAGAAGAAGTCTTGCTCCAGTCCATTGGCCATGAGTATAGGTGTAAAGTAAAAAAGGAATCTAAATTCCAAAAGTCCATAGAAAAGAAAGGAGAAAAGTGAAGAGAATGAACAGATAAATAAAGAAAGAAGAGAGAAGAAGTCCTGCTCCAGTCCATTGTCCATGGGTATAGGTGTGAAGTAAGAATGAATCTAAATTCCAAAACTCCACTTCTATCTTCATTTATCTCTCCATTCTCTTATCTCTTATTCTCTCTCTTTTGTATAGTTTTATAATTTAGATTCCTTCTGACTTCACACCTATACCCATGGCGAATGGACTGGAGCAGGACTTCTTCTCTCTTCTCTCCTTATTTATCTCTCTGTTCTTTTCTTTTTTCTTCTCTCTCTTTTATCTTAGTTTCTCTCTAAATTAAATAATTATATTTTTTAATTAAATTATTTTGGTAGAAGAGAGAAGAGAATGGAGAGATAAACGAAGAGAGAAAGGGAGCAGAAGTCTTGCTCCAGTCCATTGGCCACGGGTATAGGTATGGAGTAAGAAAGAATCTAAATTATAAAACTCCACAGAAGAGAGAGAAGAAAAAAGAAGAGAACGGAGAAGAGAGGGAAGAATCAAGATGAGAACATATAGATAAACAAAGAGAGAAAAGAGAAGAAGTCCTGCTCTAGACTATTGGCCACGGGTATAGGTATGAATTAATAAGGAATCTAAATTCCAAAACTTCATAGAAAAAGGAAAAGATAAGGATATACTTGTATTTAATTATTAAAAATAAAGAGATTTATATTATTTTATTTAGGTTCTCTTCTTTCTTCCCACAATATGTTACCAGCATGAACATATCAAGCCCAACTGACTAGTCACAAGAAAACGGAGAGAGAAACAAAAACAAAAGAGAGAGAAAAAGAAAGAAGAGAATGAAGAGATAAACGAAGAGAGAAGAGAGAAGAAGTCTGGCTCCAATCCATTGGCCATGGGTATATGTGTGAAGTAAGAAGTAATTTAAATTTCAAAACTTTACTTCTCAATATTTATACGACCTCTTTAGGGTGGGGCAATTATGACGGCTCTCTCTTTCTCCCATCTATATAACATGGCACGGCGGTTTGGTGCTGACTAGACAAAATGGCACAAAAGCTGAGTAGACAAAATAAATGCTGAGAGCAGTGTGCGGCTAACGTGCGGCGGAGCCGGGGGTGCACGGACCGTTCGATCAACGGATCCAACGATCGGGATTCACCCAACCATCAAAAATCGTTGTTACTGTGGTGGCCACAGTAACAACGATTTTCGGTGGTCTGGGTGAACTCCGGTCATCCGATCGGCGAAAATCGAACGGCCCAAATCCTTTCCGCCCCGGTTTTGGTGGTTCGGATGAACCCCGGCCGTTCGATCGGCATGAATCGAACGGCCCAAATATTTTCTGCCCGGTTAAAAGTTGTAGCCGTTCGATCGAATGATCGAACGGATAAGATCCCGTGGGAAATAATAGAATAGGACAAAAAGTAATGATTACTATCATTACTTTTTGTCTTATTCCATTGATTCCCATGGGATCTCATCCGTTCGATCATTCGATCGAACGGCTACATATTTTAACCGAGCAGAAAGGATTTGGACCGTTTGATTAAAGCCGATCGGACGGCCGGAGTTCACCCGGACCATCAAAAATCATTGTTACTGTGGAAAATCGCTGTTACTGTGGCGGCCACAGTAACAACAATTTTCGGTGGTCTGGGCCGTCCGATCGGCGTAAATCGAACGGCCCAAATCCTTTCCGCCCCGGTTTTGGTGGTTCGGATGAACCCCGGCCGTCCGATCGGCATGAATCGAACGGCCCAAATATTTTCTGCCCGGTTAAAAGTTGTAGCCGTTCGATTGAATGATCGAACGGATGAGATCCCGTGGGAATTAATAGAATAGGACAAAAAGTAATTATTACTATCATTACTTTTTGTCTTATTCCATTGATTCTCATGGGATCTCATCCGTTCGATCATTCGATCGAACGGCTACATATTTTAACCGGGCAGAAAGGATTTGGACCGTTTGATTAAAGTCGATCGGACGTTCGGAGTTCATCCGGACCACCGAAAATCGTTGTTACTGTGGTGGCCACAGTAACAACGATTTTTGATGGTCCGGGTGAACTCCGGCCGTCCGATCGGCGTGAATCTAACGGCCCAATTCCTTTCGGCCCCGGTTTTGGTGGTTCGAATGAACTTTGGCCGTCCGATCGGCGTGAATCGATCGGTCCAAATAATTTCCGCCCGGTTAAAAGTTATAGCCGTTCGATCGAATGATCGAACGGATAAGATCACGTGGGAAACAATCGAATAGGACAAAAAGTAATGATTACTATCATTACTTTTTATTGATTCCCACGGGATCTCATCCGTTCGATCATTCAATCGAACGGCTACCCCTTTTAACCGGACGAAAAGGATTTGGACCGTTTGATTAAAGCCGATCGAACGTCCGGAGTTCAACCGGACCACTGAAAATCATTGTTACTGTGGCCACCACAGTAACAATGATTTTCGGTGGTTAGATGAATCCCGATCGTTGAATCCGTCGATCGGACGGTCCGTACACCCCCGGCTCTGCCGCACGTTAACCCCGGGCGGAATGTATCTCTAATTGCTGATTAGAAAGAAAAAGGATCACAGCCCTCTCTTCCCGCCCTCTCTTTTCTCCCGGATCTCTCTCTCCGTCACCCCACTTTCAGCCCCCAATTCCGCCGCCCCTCTTTCACTCCCCAAATTCCGCTGCCCACTCTTTCAGCCTCCAATCCCGCTGCCCCTCTTTTCAGACTCCCCAATCTCTCTCTCTCTCTCTCTCTCTCTCTCTCTGCTGCGTTGGGGATTAGAGGGCTTTAAAAGGGGGCCCCGAGGCTTGCTCTTCCCCTCTCCATTCCATTCCCTCATCGCCACTCTCCTCACCCGACTTGCATGCTTGCTCCCTCCATTTCTCTCAGCCTCTAATAGGGTTCACCCCATTGATCGATCTTTTTCCTCTCTCTCTCAGAAGGTGAGCCATTCCCTCCCCTCCTCTTCTCCTTCAACACCCAGACGAGGTATAGAGAATGAATAAGGAAGAGAAGATCAATAATAACAATTATTGGATCTTGATCTATAGATTCGGTCCTCCCGGCCGTTTCAAATGGGATCTAACCCCACCAACCGTTGGGGCTCGGCCAGGACTTACTCCTCTTCGTCAACATTTTTTGAGAATTTCTCAAAAAAAAAACATTTTCTTCTCTAATTTACTGATATTTGTTTTCTTATTTCTCTTTTTTTTAAAAAGAAGAAAAATCTGGATCTTATTCTCTCTAGATCTTCCTTCTTCATGTTAATTATTTCGATCGCAACACTGTTATTTGATTTAACAACACACCCATTTCTCCATTAAAAACAGTGCAGGTTTGATCTGACACCGCACTGTTATTTTTGTGTGTGGTGGTAAGGATGGCGGGGAGCAACGGCAATGGCGAGTTCAGCTTCGCCAATGGCGGGGGGGACGTGGTGTCGCGGAGCAAGCTGTTGCCAAAAGTTTTTTGGTTCCGAAGGTGGTCAGCTGTGCTGTCGCCGCATGCAACGTTGGGGGTGAGGGTGGTGATGGCCGGGGAGGTGTGTTGCCGCCGAAGGCGGCCTGCTGCAGTACCGACAGGCACGGGCATGCACTAGTCTTACAACACGTTATCAGCACGAACATGTCGAGCCCAACCGACCAGTTATCAGAAAATAGATAGAGAAACGAAGACAGAAGAGAGAGAAGAAGAGAGAAGAGAATGGAGAGATAAACAAAAAAAGAAGGAAGAAGAAGTCCTACTCCAGTCCATTGGCCACGGGTATAGGTGTGAAGTAAGAAGGAATCTAAATTTAAAAACTCAACAGAAGAGTGAGAAGAAGAAAGAAAAGAATAGAGAGATAAATAAAAAGAGAAGAGAGAAGAAGTCCTGCTCCAGTTTATTGGCCATGGATATAGGTATGAAGTAAAAAGGAATCTAAATTCCAAAACTTCACTTATGTCTTCGTTTCTCTCTCTGTTTTCTTACGACTGGTTAGCTGAGCTCGACATATTCATGTAGATAACGTGTTGTAAGATAGGAGAAAGAGAAAGCCGTCAAACGTGACCCATCCTAAAGGGGTCCTATATTATTTATTATTTATAGAGTAAGCTTACCTAGGGTCTAAGCATTCTATGGGAATCCCTAATCCATGAGAGAAAAAAGAAGAGAATAGAGAGATTTAATTATATTATTGAGAAATAGAGTTTTGGAATTTAGATTACTTCTTACTTCACACCTAGACCCGTGGCCAATGGACTGGAGTAGGACTTCTTCTCTTTTCTCTCTTTGTTTATCTCTCCGTTCTCTTCTTTCTTGTTCTCTCTCTTTTAATTTCGTTTCTCTCTCCGTTTTCTTATGACTGATCAGCTGGGCTCGACATGTTCGCACTGATAACGTATTGTGAGATAGGAGAAAGAGAGAGTCATTAAATATGCACCACCCTAAAGGGGTCGTATAAATATTGAGAAGTTGAGTTTTGGAATTTAGATTCCTTCTAAGTACTTCACACCTATACTCGTGGCTAATAGACTGGAGCAGGGCTTCTTCTCTCTTCGTTTATCTCTTCATTCTTTTCTCTCTTCTTCTCTCTCTTCTGTCTTTGTTTCTCTCCTTATTTTCTCTTCTCTTTTCTTCTCTCTCTTCTGTCTTCATTTCTTTCACTTGACTGGTAGGCTGGGCTTGACATATTCGTACTGATAACGTATTGTGAGGTGGAAGAAAAAGAGAGCCGTCAAACGTGCTCTACCCTAAAAGGGTCATATAAATATTGAGAAGTGAAGTTTTGTAATTTAGATTCCTTCTTAGTTCATACCTATACCCATGGCCAATGGACTGGAGCAGGACTTCTTCTTTTTTCATGCTGATAATGTTACTATAATTTTTTTAATTAAATTAATTATTTAATTAAAATGAAGAGAGTTTTGGAATTTACTATGATAATCATAATAACGGTGAGATGATACTATTGAGAAGTAAAGTTTTGGAATTTAGATTCTTTCTAACTTTATACTTATACCCATGGCGAATGGACTGGAGCAGGACTTCTTTTATCTTCTCTCTTTGTTTATCTCTCTGTTCTCTTCTCTTTTATTCTCTCTCTTCTATCTTCGTTTCTCTCTTCGTTTTCTTAAGACTGGTCGGCAGGGCACGACATGTTCGTGCTGATAACGAATTGGGAGATGGGAGAAAGAGAGAGCCATCAGACATGCCCCACCCTAAAGGGGTCGTATATTATTTATAGGGTAAGCTTACTTAGGGCCTAAGGAATCTATAGGAAATCCTAATCCATGGGAGAAGAGAGAAAAGAACAGAGATATTTAATTATATTATTGAGAAGTGGAGTTTTAAAATTTTGATTCCTTCTTACTTCACTCCTATACCCTTAGCAATTAGACTGGAGTAAGATTTATTCTCTCTTTTCTCTTTATTTATCTTTTCATTCTCTTCTCTCTTCTCACAACATGTTATCAGCACGAACATATCGAGCCCAGCCGACCAGTCCCAAGAAGACGATGCGAGAAACGAAGACAGAAGAGAGAGAAGAGAACAGAAAGATAAATGAAGAGAGAAGAAGAGAAATAAAATATTTTTCATGCTCATAAATTTATATAAATATTTAATAAATATGAAATATTTTATAATTAAATATTTAAATATTAACATTGAGATAATACTATTTAAATATTTAAAAAAATAATATACTTTATAATTTTTAAAAAAATATTAATTGATATAAATAAAATAAATATACAATCTCCCATCTCATAACATGTTATCAGCACAAAAATGTCAAACCCAATGGATGAGTCATAAAAAAAGGAGAGAGAAACGAAGATAAAAGAGAGAGAATGAATAAGAAGAGAACGGAGAGGTAAACGAAGAGATAAGATAGAAGAAGTCTTGCTCGAGTCCATTCACCATGGGTATAGGTGTGAAGTAAGATGGAATCAAAGTTCCAAAACTCCACTTCTCAATGAATTTTTTGCTATAAAAATAATTTATAATTTTCTTTAAAAAAGTTTTAAACAATACAACTATTATAAGATCGTTCGATCGGATGGCAATGGACTGGAGCAGGACTTCTTCTATCTTCTATCTTCGTTTATATCTCTGTTCTCTTCTCTCTTCTGTCTTTATTTCTCTCTCTATTTTCTTGTGATTGGTCGACTGGGTTCGATATATTCGTGCTGATAACGTAATATAAGATGAGAGAAAAAGAGAGTCGTCAAACGTACCCCATTTAAAGGGGTCGTATATTATTTATAGGGTAAGCTTACTTAGGGCCTAAGCAATCTATGGAAAACCCTAATCCATAGGAGAAGAAAGAAGAGAACGAAGAGATTTAATTATATTATTGAGAAGTGGAGTTTTGGAATTTAGATTCCTTCTTACTTCACAACTATACCCGTAGCTAATAGACTGGAGTAAGACTTCTTCTCTCTTCTCTTCTTATTTATCTCTCTGTTCTCTTCTCTCTTATTCTCTCTTTTGTCTTTGTTTCTCTCTCTATTTTTTTATGACTGGTCGGCTGGGCTTGACATGTTCGTACTGTTAAAGTATTATGAGATGGGAGAAAGAGAGAGCCGTCAAATATACCTCACACTAAATGGGTCGTATAAATATTAAAAAGTGGAATTTTGGAATTTAGATTCTTTCTTACTTCGTCCCTATACCCATGGCCAATGGACTGGAGCAGGACTTCTTCTCTCTTCTCTCTTCATTTATCTCTCCGTTCTCTTCTCTTTTCTTCTCTCTCTTTTGTGGAGTTTTGGAATTTAGATTCCTTTTTACTTCACATCTATACCCGTGTGAGAAGAGACTATTTAAATAATTAATTCTTAGTTCTCTTCTCTCTCTTTTGTCTTTGTTTCACTCTCTTTTTTCTTATGACTGGTCGATAGGGCTAGACATGTTCGTACTGATAAAATTTTGTGAGATGGGAGAAAGAGAGAGCTACCAAATATGCCTTACCCTAAAGGGGTCGTATTTTATTTATTGGGTAAGCTTACTTAGGGCCTAAGCAATCTATGGTAAACCCTAATCCATAGAAGAAAAGAGAAGAGAACGGAGAGCTTTAATTATTTTATTGAGAAGTGGAGTTTTGGAATTTAGATTCCTTCTTACTACACACCTATACCCATAGAGAATAGACTGGAGCAGGACTTCTTCTCTCTTATCTATTCGTTTATCTCTCTCTTTTCTTCTCTCTTCTTCTCTCTCTTCTGTCTTCGTTTCTCTCTCTGTTTTTGTATAACTAGTCGGTTGGGCTCGATATATTCGTGCTGATAATGTGTTGTAAGATGGGAGTAAGAGAGAGCCATCAAACATGCCCTACCCTAATTAGATTTCTTCTTACTTCACACCTATACCCGTGGCTAATAGGTTGGAGCAGGACTTTTTCTATCTTTTCTCTTTATTTATCTCCCTATTCTCTTCTCTCTTCTTTTCTCTCTTTTGTCTTCCTTTCTCTCTCTGTTTTCTTATGATTGGTCGGCTAGGATCGACATGTTCGTATTGATAACGTATTATGTGATAGAGAAAAAGAGAGCCATCAAACGTGCCCCACCCTAAAGGGGTCATATAAATATTAAGAAGTTGAGTTTTGAAATTTAGATTCTTTCTTACTTTATACTTATACCCGTGGTGAATAGACTGGAGTAGGACTACTTCTCTCTTAATTTATCTCCCAGTTTTCTTCTTTTTTCTTTTCTCTCTTTTGTCTTCGTTTCTCTCTCCGTTTTCTTGTGACTGGTCGGCTGGGCTCGACATGTTCATACTGATAATGTGTTGTGAGATGGGAGAAAGAGAGAGCCATCAAATATGCTCCACTCTAAAGGAGTCGTATATTATTTATAGGATAAGCTTACTTAGGGCCTAAGCAATCTAAAAGAAGCCGTAATACATAGGAGAGATCCGACGGTGGACAACCATCCGATCCAATGATCTTATGATAGTTGTAATATTTTAAATTTTTTAAAGAAAAATATAAATTTTTTTTAAAGCAAAAAATTCGGGTGTGCCTCATCATTCTTTTTACTTCCTATTATTTAATTAATTTAATTAGTTTGATAAATTAGATAGTTAAATAATTAAATAAATGTTTAATTATCTATATAACTAAATATTTAAATTATTTAAATAATTTATTTATTATTTAAATTTTAAAATAAATAAATATTAATTTGATTATTTAAAACAAATTAAGTTATTTAAAAAGATATTTTATTATTTATATATTCAAAAAATTAATTTATTATTTAAATAACAAGTAAATAGTTATTAAATTATTATTTTATTTTATTACTTAATTAAATATTTAATTTTTTTGTTTATTTCAATTAATATTTCATAATTTAATAAAAAAAATTAATTATTTAATTACATAACAAATTTATTAAAATTATTATTTTTTTAACTATATCTTCTTTTCTTTCTTATGTCTTCGTTTCTCTCTCCGTTTTCTTTTGACTAGTCGGTTAGGCTCGACATGTTCGCGCTGATAATGCGTTATGAGATGGAAAAAATAGAGAGCTGTCAAACGTGCCCCACCCTAAAGGAGTCGTATATTATTTATAGGATAAGCTTACTTAGGGCCAAAGCAATCTATGGAAAACCCTAATCCATGGCAGTGATCCGACGGTGGACAGCCATCCGATCGAACATGCCCCACCCTAAAGGGGTCATATTAATCATTTATTTAAATAATTATTAAATCAATTCTCTTAATTAGTAAACTTACCTTATAAATATTTAATTATATATAATTGATTATCACCATGGGTATAGGTGTGAAGTAAGAAGGAATCTAAATTCCAAAACTCCACTTCTCAATAGTATCATCTCAATATTATTATGATTATCATTGTAATATTAATATAATTTTTTTAATTAAATTAATTAATTCTTTAACTATTAAATAATTTAATAATTAAGTTTACTAATTAACGTGTTGTGAGATGGCAGAAAGAGAGAGCCGTCAAACTTCTCTCTTCTCCCATGGATTAGGATTTTCCATAGATTGCTTAGGCCCTAAGTAAGTTTACCCTATAAATAATATACGACCCCTTTAGGGTGGGGTGCATTTACGTCTCTCTCTTTCTCTCATCTCATAATACTTACCCTATAAATAATATATGACCCCTTTAGGGTGGGGCACGTTTGACGGCTCTCTCTTTCTCCCATCTCACAACACATTATCAGCACGAACATATCGAGCCCAGCCGACCAGTTGCAAGAAAACGGAGAGAGAAACAAAGACAGAAGAGGAGTTTTGGGATCTAGATTCCTTCTTACTTCACACCTATACCCGTGGTCAATGGACTGGAGCAGGTCTTCTTCTCTACAGAAGAGAGAGAAGAAGAGAGAAGAGAACGAAGATATAAACAAAGATAGAAGAGAGAGATACGGCTGGTCGGCTGGGCTCGATAGTAAGAAGTGGCACACCCGAATTGCTTAGGCCCTAAGTTCAAATATTAAAAGATACACCATCGAATCTCTCCCATAGATTAGGGTTTCCCATAGATTACTTAGGCCCTAAGTAAGCTTACACAATAAATAATATACAACCCCTTTAGGGTGGGTCATGTTTAACGGCTCCCTCTTTCTCCCATCTCACAACACGTTATCAGCACAAACATATCGAGCCCAGTGACAAGTCACAAGAAAACGGAGAGAGAAACAAAGACAGAAAAGATAGAAGAAGAGAGAAGAAAATAGAGAGATAAACGAAAATAGAAGAGAGAAGAAGTCCTGCTCTAGTCCATTGGCCATGGGTATAGTAGTGAAGTAAGAAAAAATCTAAATTCTAAAATTCAACTTCTAACTAATATAATTAAATCTCTATATTCTCTTCTCTCTTCTCCTATGGATTAGGGTTTCACATAGATTGCTTAGGCACTAAGTAAGCGTACCCTATAAGTAATATACGACCCCTTTAGGGTGGGGCATATTTCATGGCTCTCTCTTTCTCCCATCCCACAATACGTTATCAGCACGAACATGTCAAGCCCAGCCGACCAGTCATAAGAAAATGGAGAGAGAAACGAAGATAGAAGAGAGAGAAGATGAGAGATGAGAACGGAGAGATAAACAAAAAGAGAAGAGAGAAGAAGTTATGCTCTAGTCCATTCACCATGGGTATAGATATAAAGTAAGAAGGAATCTAAATTTTAAAACATCACTTCTCAATAGTATCCTCTCAACGTTATTATGCTTATCAAAGTAATGTTACTATAATTTTTTTAATTAACTTAATTGTTTGATTAGAACAAAGAGAGAAGGGAATTTACTATGATAATCGTAATAACGTTGAGATGATACTATTGACCAAACTCCAATTCTCGGTAATATAATTAAATCTCTCCATTCTCTTCTATTTTCTCTTATGAATTAGGTTTTCCCATAGATTGTTTAGGCCCTAAGTAAGCTTACCTTATAAATAATATACTATCCCTTTAGGGTGGGGCAAGTTTGATGGCTCTCTCTTTCTCCAATCTCATAATACGTTATCAGCACGAACATGTCGAGCCCATCCAACCCATCACAAGAAAATAGATAGAAAAACAAAGACAGAAGTGGAGTTTTGAAATTTAGATTCCTTCTTACTTTACACCTATACCCATGACCAATTGACTGGAGTAGGACTTCTTCTCTCTTCTCTCTTCATTTATCTCTCCATTCTCTTCTCTCTCTTTTGTCTTCGTTAAACTCCACTTCGTTTGATGGCTCTCTCTTCAATCTTCATTTATCTCTCCGTTTTCTTCTCTCTTCTTTTGTCTTTGTTTGTCTCTCTATTTTTCTTATTACTAGTCGACTGGGCTCGACATGTTTGTACTGATAACGTATTATGAGATGGGAGAAAGTGAGAGCCGTCAAATGTGCCCCACCTTAAAGGGGTCGTATATTATTTATAGGGTAAACTTACTTAGGGCCTTAGTAATCTATGAGAAACCCTAATCCATGGGAGAAGAGAAAAGAGAACGGAGAGATTTTATTATATTATTGAGAAGTGGAGTTTTGGAATTTAGATTTCTTTTTACATAACACCTATACCCATGGATAATGAACTGGAGGAGGACTTCTTCTCTCTTCTTTCTTCGTTTATCTCTGCATTCTCTTCTCTCTTCTTCTCTTTACTCACAACACATTATCAGCATGAACATGTTGAGCCCAGCAGATCACCATTTAGAATTTAACTAAATTATTTAAATATATTATTTAAATTATTTATCTCTCTATTCTATTTCTCTTCTTCTCTTTCTTCTGTCTTTATTTCTCTCTCCGGTTTTTGGTGATTGGTCGGCTGGGCTCGATATGTTCGTGCAGATAACAAGTTGTGAGAAAAAATAAGAAGAGAGAAGAAAAGGGAGAGATAAATAAAGAAAGAAGAGATAAGAAGTACTGCTCCAATCCATTCACCACGGGTATAGGTGTAAAGTAAGAAGGAATCTAAATTCCAAAACTCTACTTTTAATTAATACAATTAAATCTCTCAATTCTCTTCTCTCTTCTCCCATGGATTAAGGTTTTCTTTAAAATGCTTAGGACCTAAGTAAGCTTACCCTATAAATAATATACAACCCCTTTAGGGTGGGGCATGTTTAACGGCTCTTCCTTTCTTTCATCTTATAATATGTTATCAGCATGAACATGTCGTGCCCAGCTGACCAGTCATAAGAAAAGAGAAAGAGAAACGAAAACAGAAGTGGAGTTTTGGAATTTAAATTCCTTCTTACTTCACACCTATACCCGTTGCCAATAGCCTAGAGAATGACTTCTTTACTCTTCTCTTTGTTTATCTCTCCATTGTCTTTTCTCTTCTTTCCATACTTCTGTCTATGTTTCTCTATCCGTTTATTGAGAGAAGAAGAGGAGTTTAACGAAGACAAAAGAGAGATAAGAAGCGAGAAGAGAACAGAGAGATAAATAAAGAGAAAAGAGAGAACTTCACACCTATACCCATGGCCAATGGACTGGAGCAGAACTTCTTCTCTCTTCTCTCTTCGTTTATCTCTCCATTTTCTTCTCTCTTTTTCTTTCTCTTCTGTCTTCGTTTCTCTATCCATTTATATAGAGACGAAGTGGAGTTTAACGAAGACAGAAGAGAGATAAGAACTGAGAAGAGAACAGAGAGATAAATGAAGAGAGAAGATATCCTGCTCTAGTCCATTGGCCAAGGGTATAAGTGTGAAGTAAGAAGGAATCTAAATACCAAAACTCCACTTCTGTCTTTGTTTCTCTTACTGTTTTTTTACGACTAGTTAGCTGGGCTCGACATATACGTACTGATAACATATTGTGAGATGGGAAAAAGAGAAAGTCGTCAAACATGCCCCACCCTAAAGGGGTCATATATTATTTATAGGGAAAATTTACTTAGGGCCTAAGCAATCTATGGGAAACCCTAATCCATAGACGAAGAGAAAAGAGAACTGAGAGATTTAATTATATTATTGAGAAGTGGAGTTTTAGAATTTAGATTCTTTCTTACTTCACACATATACCCATAGCGAATGGACTGAAATATGACTTCTTCATTCTTCTCTTTTTATTTGTCTCTCCGTTCTCTTCTCTCTTCTCACAACACGTTATCAACATAAACATGTCGAGCCCAACTGACCAGTCATAAAAAAACGGAGAGAGAAATAATGATAGAAGAGAGAGAAGATAATAGAGATAAACAAAGAAAGAAGAAGTACTTCTGAAATCTATTGGCCACGCGTATAGCTGTAAAGTAAGAAGGAATCTAAATTACAAAACTCCACATAAGAGAGATAAGAACAGAGAAGAGAACGGAGAGATAAATGAAGAGAGAAGAGAGAAGAAGTCCTACTCCAGTCCATTGGCCATGGGTAAAAGGTGTGACGTAAGAAGGAATCTAAATTTCTAAACTCCACTTCTATCTTCCTTTCTCTCTTCGTTTTCTTGTGACTGGTTGGCTGGGCTTGACATGTTCGTACTGATAACGTATTATGAGATGGGAGAAAGAGAGAGTCGTCAAACATGCCCCACCCTAAAAGGGTCGTATATTATTTATAGGGTAAACTTACTTAGGGCCTAAGTAATCTATAGGAAATCCTAACCATGGGAGAGATCCGACAGTGGACAGTCATCCTTCTTACTTCACACCTATACTCGTAGCCAATAGAATGGAGCAAGACTTCTTCTCTCTTCGTTTATCTCTCCATTCTCTTCTTTCTTTTTCTCCCATCTCACAATACGTTATCAGCACGAATATGTCGTGCCCAACCGACCAGTCACAAGAAAACAAAAAAAGAAACAAAGACAGCAGAGAGAGAAGAAGAGAGAAGAGAATAAAGAGATAAACGAAGAGAGAAATGATAAGAAGTCTTGCTCAAGTATAGATCCGCTCCTTGGAGGCTGTAGTATGGAAGCTTTCTTTGAACTCTTCTGGCTTGAATTGGATCTTCTGGCATTCTGCCATGTTTGAAGAAGTCATAAATTGGCAGTCTCCAATCCCCGAGGTCATGTGTTTTAAGATTGAAAATTGGCTGTCTCCAATCCCCAGACCATTCATTAGTGGCAAATATCTGTTGTTCGATGGTGGTTTTTGGTGATTCTTGATAGTTGATCTGTATTCACCTTTCTCCGAGTGAATCTTTAAGTACTGAAGCAGCATTAGCCAGAGCATCAGCTTCTCGATTTTCGGCCCTCGGGATTTGAAGGAATTCGATGTAAATTAATCATTATCGATAATGCATCACCAAAGCCAAGTTGTATTGCATCCTTTCTTCGCGGGCTGTATACTCCCCATTAATTTATTGAATTATCAGTTGGGAGTCGCTGTGGATAACAAGACGGTCCACCCCCAAGGATCTAGCAATCTCTAATCCAGAGATAAGTGCTTCGTATTCTTCTTTGTTGTTTGTAGTATTGAATCCGAGGAGAATAGCCTTTTGGAGTTGATCGAGCTCGGGGGATATCAAGACTATCCCAATTCTCGAATCGATTGCACTTGACGCTCCGTCAGTGTAAAGCTTTTATCGAGTTGAAGTATTGGGAGTCTCGGGACTATGATTGATGGTTGTAGGAGCAGAGTTGAGCGGAGGTTCGTCTTCGTTATCGAGGTGTATTTTGACGTCATCCTTTCATATAATAGGATCTTCTACGAGGAAGTCAGCAAGGAAGTCAGCTACAGCTTGCTCTTTGAGCAAAGTACGAGGCTCGAATTGAATTCCGAGAGCACTCATCTCGATCACCCATTTGGTCATTCGACCTGCTCGACCAGCCTTGTCTAGGATGTCTTTGAGTGGGTGCTCTGAGATGACGGTGATCGGATGGGAGACAAAATAGGGTTGAAGACGTCGTGATGCAATGAGCAAGGCTAGTATGACCTTCTTAATCTTTTAATAACGTATCTCTGCCGGGAGAAGTGTATGACTGATGTAGTAGACCGGATGTTCAATGCCTTCTCTTCTGCTAACCAGGACCGCACTGATTGCTTGATCAGTGACGGTAAGATAGAGCGAGAGATCTTCCTTTGGGAGCGGAGCTGTTAAAATAGGAGTACGCATGAGATAATTTTTGGCATCTTGAAAAGCTTGTTCGCAAGTTGTACTCCATCCAGAGGTATCTGCCTTTCGTAACTTGTCGAAGAGCGGTTTGCACTTGTCGGAAGACTTCGAGATGAATGATTAAGGGCAGCTAATCTTCCAGTGAGGCGTTGAACTTCCTTCCGATTGGTAGGCAATGGCATATCGAGGATAGCTCGAATTTGGTCGGGGTTGGCTTCGATGGCTCTCCTGGTCACAAGGTGACCCAGGAATTTACCCGATTAAACACCGAAGGCACATTTGGCTGGGTTGAGCTTCATGCGGTATTTTCGGAGGATTTGAAACATCTCTGCTAGATCGGAGAAGTGGCACTCCCGATTGGGACTTTTGGTGAGTAGATCATCGACATAGACGTATGCGTTGTGGTCGATTTGTTATTCGAACATCTTTGTGACTAGCCTTTGATAGGTCGATCCAGTATTTTTGAGGCCGAATGGCATTACGTTGTAGTAGTAGAGACCTCGGTCTGTCATAAAATATATCTTCTCTTGATCGTCCGGATATAGTGTGATTTCATTATACCCAGAGTATCCGTCCATGAAAGATAGGAGCTCGTGGCCAGCAGTGGTGTCAACGAGTCTATCTATCCTTGGTATAGGGAATGGGTCTTTAGGGCAAGCCCTGTTGAGGTTGGTGAAGTCGATGCAGACCCTGATTTTGCCATTCTTCTTAGGGCCAGCGACTATGTTGGAGATCCAAGTAGGGTACTCTACTTTACAAATAAAGCCTGTTGCGAGTAGCTTATTAATCTCCTCATGAACTGCAGCTTGTTGTTCTGGTCGGATTGTCTGTGGTTTTTGTTTGACGAGCTTCACTCCTTCTTGTTTGCAAGCCAGTGACAAGCATCCTCCGGGTTGATCCTGGGCATGTCTTCGAAACACCAAGCGAAGACGTTAATATTGGATTGAATGAAGGATAACATGTCTTGCGCTTCTGCATCGCTGAGACCGATACCGATGAAGGTTTCTCGAGGAAGATCTCCACTGCCGATGTTGATTGGGATGATTACTTCGATTGAGGGTGAGGTCTCCCATTCGATTGCTAGAGGTTCGGAAAGTGGGATCTCCTTTGGTTGCTATCTTGAAGAAGGACCAGCTTCATCTCTTGGTCGCTTCGGGGGGACGAGATTTATTCGGCGATTTATTTTTGCAGCTGCCGCTTCACAAGATCGCCCGGTTTGTTGATCTCCTCGGATGCAGACGATACCCTCTCCTGTTGCAAATTTGAGGAGTTGGTGGTAGGACGAGGATATAGCATTGATCTGGTGGAGGAAAGGCCGCCCTAGGATGACGTTGTAGTTGGACGTTCCTTCGATAACGGTGACTCTTACAGAGACTCGAGTCTCTCGACTGAGATCGAGGGTGAATCTTGATTCCCCCATTGTTATGCTCTGCTCCCTATTGAAGCCCGTGATCACGGTCGGGACAACTTCGAGGCTTGTATATTTATATCCCAGGCGCTTGAAGTAGTCTGAGAATATGATGATAGAGCTTCCGGTGTCGATAAGGATGCGGTTGATGGTGCTCCCGTCGATGAGCTTCAGGACTAGGGGGTCCTGATGTAGAGTATGGACTCCTTGAAGATCAGAGTCGTTGAAGATGATAGATGGCTAAGTTAGGCCTTTGATAGGTTTTTCGATCCAGGTGTCTTCTTTGTTCGCTGCAGAGCGAACATTAAATATACGTCACACTTGCCGATCGACTTCTTTCCCTGTCAGTGTTTGATTATGCAACGCTCCGTGAATGCCGAAGATGTTAGCACGCACAGCGATATGTGATTGATCGGTAGATATTTGGTGGATCCAGCAAGCTTCTTTTCCTTTCGCTGAAGGTCGGTGTTGATCTTGTCCGCCTTTGACGAACTCCGAGAGATGGCCTTCTTGTAGCAGATTCTCCAGATGGTACCTCAGTCGGTAGCATTGATCGCTAGAAGGGCCGTGACTGCGATAAAAATCGTAGTAGATCGTTTTATCAGCTATGACCTTGGTATCAGACTATAAAGGATTCGACCTTCGGAGGAATTCCTGATGTTGAATTTGATCGAGAATCTACTCGATCGGTAGAGTCCAATCCGTGAATGTAGTCTTCTTTGGAGGCGATCTACGTCCTGTTGGAATTGGATCTGCTAATCAGAGTCGCAGCAGAAGCTAAAGAAAGATCCAAAGATCATACGGTGTATGTTTCATTATAATTAATTCTACAAAATAATCTACATGCAAATCTATGATCTTAGCATATATGTGGACACCCTAGAGGCATACTACGATCTACGGAAGACATGCATGCATCTAGTTAGGTGTTTAGAATCATCATACCTTTTGGATCTATGATTCGAAGATGACGAAATGATAAAGAACCGCACTTGAATCGCAAGAGAAACTGTCGGATAGCACCTTGTCCTTTGCTAATTGAAGAATCCTCAAAATCCCGTCTCTGAGTGCAGGGATTACGAGCCGACGGAGAAATCCATTGCGAAGACGATGGTGAGCCGTGAGATTTTCTCCTCCTATTTCTCCTTTCTTCCTTCTCCTTCCTTCCTCTTTCTTCTCCCTTCTTCTTCCTCCCTTTTTTTTGGCCGAAACCACAAAGGAGGAGGACTAGGTGGGTTCGGATTTTCTGGAGGAGATGAGACCTTAGGGCTGGCCCCTCCCTCTCCTTATTTCTTTATAGGGCTGGTCTCCCATGGCTTCAAGGAAGCTAGGGCCGGTCCTAGTAGGATAAGGATAGAGGGGGGGCGGTTTTTAGGGATTTTCAGTGTCTATCGTGAAGCCTGGATGAAAACGCCCTTCACGAAAAGTGGAAAACTGAAAGAGAGATTGAGTGAGGTGCGCTACTCGGAATCGAGTTCCGTTAGTGCCTATGAGCTCTTGGAAGTATTCCGCTCAATCTAAGATCCATATTCAATGTGTTCTGAGCCATATTTTAGTATTTACCAAAATACCCCTACGGTTCGTAATATATGTGAATTAGGTTCTTAGGCTCCAGGCTTGCGCTCCATCGCGCTACTTTGCATCCAAACGTATCCAACTAGGTCGGGGAACAATTCCTATACACAACGACAGGGTGGAACCTTCAGGGTTCAGGATCTCTAGCTCCAGCCGGATCCCTGATTAACTGTTCTGGTGACACACCAAAAGTTCCATTAATCAGCCCTAATCCGATTAACCCGCGTAGCCACCCAGAGTGCGATGCGAGTTGAACTCTAGTGATCCTAAACTTATGTTACTGCCTCATAACCCTATTCTCTACTATACTCCGATAATCCTTAGTCCCTCCTATTGCTGGTGCCATGATACGACTCGGGCGGTGGAGAGCACCGTCAGATCCCGATCGATCATCTGACTAGGGTTTGATGACTTGTCATCTATAACACCACATACCTTCCGGTGCTATGCCTAGCATTCGAAATATTGTCAGTCATACTGACAACCACCAGGCCTGGGTTAACTGTGTGGACAGATTGACTCATCAAAATACACCCATCCAACACTTGACGTCGGATAACCTATAGGGATTACATGTCACTCAAGCGCCAGTCGGGTAACCCAACGTACCGTGGTATTGGACTATGGAAGGTCCGCACACGTTGGTATATCAAAGCACCACACAACTGGTTGGCCCAGTATACATGGTCCCTCAGGGTTAAGGACGGATTATCTATAGTAGTAAGACGGTTTCTGCACCAATATCTGAATCACTGAACTGTGCACCGTCTTGGTTCCTGTTCAACACGATCATCATGCTTGGTCAGGTGAATGGGAATCCTATATTCCCGTGATAGAGACTTCACCACATTCTCTACCTGCTGACAGCTTGTTCTCGGTGAAGCGACCGACATCACCTAAGCTGTGAACTAGTTCTAGGTCTACACAGAACTGGTCCATTGGGTCTCCCAAGCATGGATCCTCTATGCGCCTTAGTGGCCTACTTTGTTCCCTAGGGTCCTTTTATTATATGAGTATTATCATACACCAGAGTAGTATTCTAATTAAAGCAATAACCAAAGTCATCTTTATTAATGTTAATATAGAAATTCTACGCTAAGGACACACGAGCTACAACAATCTCCCACTTGGCCTAGCGAGGAACAACAGTCTTAACTCCCATGGCATCCACGTGCTTCTCAAAAGCCTTGGTCGGTAACGCCTTTGTGAAAGGGTCCGCCATGTTATCTGCAGACGCCACCTGAGTCACTGCTACCTCCCCTCGCTTCTGCAAGTCCCGGATAATATAGTATTTTTGCTCGATATGCTTGCTCTTCTGGTGATATCTTGGCTCCTTGGATTATGCTACCGCTCCACTATTGTCATAGTAAAGGACAATAGGATCTTAAGCTCCCGGTACGCATTGTAAGTCCGTGAGGAACTTCTTGAGCCATACCGCCTCCTTAGCTGCTTCACACGCCGCAACGTACACAGCCTCTGTCATCGAATCCATAATGCATCCCTGCTTCATGCTCCTCCAACTGACAGCTCCTCCTCCTAATGAAAACACAAACCCTGACGTCGATCTCTTGGATTTCGAATCTGACGCAAAGTCAGAATCCGTATATCCAATCGGCATCAGTTCCTGTGAAGAGTAAACTAACTTATAATCTCTCGTCCTATGGAGATACTTGAGTATACTTTTTACAGCAGTCCAGTGCCCTTGACCCGGATTTGACTGATACATGCCCATCATGCCTACTACATAGCATATATTTGGTCTCGTGCACTGTATAGCATATATAAGACTCCCTACAGCCGAAGCATAAGGTATCTTCTGCATCTCTGCCCTCTTCTCAGGAGTCTTAGGACCCTGATCCTTGGATAATTTCATTCCATGTTTGAATGAAACTAGTCCCTTCTTGGAGTTGTGCATATTGAATCTGACCAAGATAGTATCTATGTAGGCTGACTGTGACAGCGAGAGAATCTTGTTCTGGCGATCTCGAGTTACCTTGATCCCCAGAACAAAACTCCCTTCACCCAGGTCTTTGATGTCAAATTGAGAGGATAACCACACCTTCACTGTAGACAATGTTCCAATATTGTTTCCGATGAGCAGGATATCATCTACGTAAAGCACTAAAAAAACTACTGCAGTCTTATCGCTCCTTTTATAAACACATGGTTCATCCATGTTCTGCTCAAATCCATAAGACTGGATAGCTTGATCAAAACGCATGTTCCAACTTCTGGATGCTTGCTTCAGTCCATAAATGGACCTTTGCAACTTGTACACCAGACTTTCCTGACTTTTTCCGACAAAGCCTGGAGGCTGAGACATATAGATGTCTTCTTGCAAATCCCCGTTGAGGAATGCGGTCTTTATGTCCATTTGCCAGATCTCCCAATCATAATGGGCTACAATGGACAAGAGGATCCAGATAGACTTAAGCATAGCCACTGGCAAAAAGGTTTTGTCATAGTCGATCCCTTCTCGCTGGGTATAACCCTTAGCGACTAGTCTAGCTTTGTAAGTCTCAACGGTACCATCCGAACCTCTTTTCCTTTTGTACACCCACTTACACCCAATAGGTTTAATGTTGTGAGGTGGTATTACAAATGTCCAGACCGAGTTTTAGGACATCGATATCAGTTCTGCTTCCATGGCTTCCTGCCATGCTGTATGGTCAGAGGATACCATCGCTTCGTCATAGTTCAGAGGATCATCCTCCTAAAACTCTGGATCTACCATAAAGGCTTCTCCAATGTATCTATCAGGAGCACTTGTGGTCCTCCCACTACGACGAGCCTGCGGTGGTTCCATAGGAGTCGATTCTACAGTATCGTTTATCTTAGTGGTATCGGCTTCCACTACGTTTTCTGTCTGCGTACTCCCATCAGTACCAAGCAATTCTTCAAGAACTACTTTACTGGTGGGCTTATGGTCTATTTAATAATCCTGCTCCAGGAATACGGCATTCGTCGAGACGATAACCTTTCTATCCTCAGGATCATAAAATAAACCACCCTTTGTCCCTTTTAGATACCCAACGAACAGACATACCTTAGTTTTTGACTCCATCGTATCTCGCTTGTCCTTCCGCACATGTGCTGGATAACTCTAAGTCCTAAAGTGCTGTAGGCTTGGCTTTCGCTTCAACCACAGCTCCCAAGGAGTTAGGGGTACCAATTTTGATGGAACAAAGTTCAAAGTATATGCTGTCGTCTCTAGGGCATATCCCCAAAAACTAGTGGCAATATTGCATAACTCATTATAGTCCGAACCATGTCTAACAAAGTTCGGTTTCTCCTCTCAGATATACCGTTTTGTTGTGGTGTCCCTGGTGCAGTAAACTGGGATACGATCCCATGCTCACGCAGGTACCCAATAAATTCATCCGATAGGTATTCGCCTCCTCGATCCGATCGAAGAGACTTGATACTTTTACCCGTCTATTTTTCTGCTTCAGCTCTGAACTCCTTGAACTTATCAAAGGATTCAGACTTCCACCGCATTAGGTATATGTATCCAAATCTCGAGTGATTATCCGTGAAGGTGATGAAATACTCAAAGCCTCCTATAGCACGGACACTTATGGGTCCACATACATTAGTGTATACCAACTCTAATACCTCCTTCGATCTGCTACCTTTAGCTCGGAAAGATCTTTTAGTCATCTTGCCTTCTAGGCAAGACTCACACATCGGTAGGTTTTCTGAAACATCTGGACTTAAGAGTCCTACCTTAACTAACCTGTGAATCCTATCTGAGGCTATGTGTCCAAGTCTTAGATGCCAAAGGAGTGTTGGATTATCTGAGGGATTTTTCCTTTTAGATGAATTAACCAGACAAGCTTCAGTTATATTATCCTGCTTTTGATTGGAGTTAATTACATAGAGACCGTTCTGTATCTTTCCCTTACAAACAAAGGAACCATTCAATTTAATTGACACACCAGAAGCATCAAATAAAACTGAAAAACCTTCATTATTCAATCAGGAAACAGAAATTAAGTTTCGTCTCAAGAACGGTACATAAAGTATGCCTCTAAGTAATAAACTTCTTCCATCAAGGAACTGTAAGACGACATCTCCAACTGCTTCAGCCTCTGCCACGGCCTCAGTTCCCATGCTTAGGATCATCTCCCTATCACCCAGTTTTTTTGTCTCCTTGAACCCCTGTAAATTATTGCAAGCATGATTAGTGGAACCAGAATCCATAATCTATGAAACTGGAGAACAACTGGATACTACAAGGGATTCCACTATATAGATTTGAGATATACCTGTCTCAGCCTTCTTGGGAGCCGCACGGCAGTCGCCCTTCCAGTGCCCCTTCTTGCCGTATGGGAAATATTTTTCTTTGGGCTTCGTCGGACCATTCTGCTTAGGAACCTGCAACTGCACCTGGCCCATCTTCACGGGCTTCTTAGACTTTCTTTACTGAAATTTGCCCTTGGCTTTCAGAGAAGAATTCCACTCTACGTTTAGGGATTGGGCTCCTGCCTTCATCCCGTCCTATGCCGCCTGGAGCGCCACTAGGAGCTCTGTGTTAGACATCTCTAACCGGTTAAGGTTAAAGTTGGTAACGAAGCCCTCAAACGCTCCTGACAGAGACACAAGGAAAATGTAGGTCTGGATCTCTGCATCAAAGATGACATCGAAGGAACCAAGCCCGTTCATATAGCCAAACAATTTCAGCATATGATCCCGAACTAAAGTCCCCTCTGCCATCTTTGTGGACACTAATTTTTTGATGGTCAGGTAACGAGTTACCCGACTATGACCCTCGAACATTTCCTTTAGGTAGAGCATCATGTCTGAAGCGAAGGCTATGTCTTTGACTTGCTTCTGAAGGATGGTCTGCAAGGTTGCCACTATGTAGCACTTGCACATCTCATCAGCATCTAGCCAGTCTTTCTATTCCTTCAACTGAGCCCCAATTGCACTTGGTCCCGGCATGGCCAGTTAAGGGGTACTTAGGGCAATTGTATGTTTGCCAACCCTTAGGACGAACATCAGGTTACACTTCCAGTCCTTGTAGTTTGGTCCCGTAAGTTTATTATCATTAAGTATGGAGGCAAAAGGGTCGAGCTTGGTCATGATTTTTGTAAACCATGGTTTAAAGCAACAGTTAGGGTCTACTACAATCTATTTCATAGAATTTAGAAATAGATAATGTTTACTCCAACCGCTATATCTTCACTACCTCAAGTGGAGACATCGAGGAATCTAAATTCCCTGGGCTCGAGCACTGAGACTATCGGCCTTGAATTGGAGACAGCATCTCAGTGAGAGCATGCAACCGCTTCTGCCAACGGGGTTTTTACGACCCAGTCTTCATCAAAATTACCCATGGTAAACTGAAAGACCTCTCAGTCTCCTTTTGGCCAGCTTTATGTGACCCGCGTGAGCAGCAACAGCTGCTTCACACAAGCTTTCGGATGCTTCCTACAAATCTAGGTGGTGTCGGTAGGGGGGTTCATAGGCTCCCGTGGTGTAGGAAAAAACCGCCACCCACTGCCACCAGCATCCTCCATGTCCCGAAGAAAACCACTAGGCGAACCAGTATGGAAGAAAATACAGCTCTCACCCGGTGGGAATATCGAACTGCGTACCTCCCACCCAGACCCTTAGCCGGTTGATTGTGGAGGCTAGGGGCTCCCCTTTGGAGGGAACCTCTTACACATCCCTTCTTTATAAGGTTTTATGCATATTTAGATAGGTCACGACCTCCTAGACTTAGACCCTGGTCTATCGTGCTCCCACTAGGATTACAAACCTTCTCGCAAAGCATTAGTTTCCTTGAAAAATATCATAGTCCCTACCTTGAATACTCAGCTTTCACCTTTCTTGCAAGGATCACATTACATAGATTCCAAGGATCCCGATACTTCACTAGCTTGCCCATAATCCTAAGATCTGGAGCCTAGCCTAAGGTCAACGTGGAAAGGACTCCCACTACGATGACGCCTCGTTCACAATTTGATGCCTGATGTCATAGTAGACCTCATCTCATTATAGGTTTCGATGCTGGCCAAATAGGGACATCCGACTACCTCCGCCGGACCTCAACCTAATGATGGCATAACCAAATCGTGATAAGTTCATACTACCATCAAACGTCATCTAGAAACAGGTATCACACAGTGAAATCCTAACCTAACTTGGTCGCTAGGACCACGTGGGGAAAGGGCATCCCACTACGGTTATCATACTTCTTATAGAGACATTAGTTAATTATCTCTAAACAAATCTAACACTGCGTCTATCTCGGTGCACAGTACTTGGCTACCTGAACTACCACGAGGGCGGTTACCACCTTTCCTTTTAGCTAGCCATCGGATTCACACGTGTTAGAACCATATAGAGACACCAATAAATCCATAAGCTTAGTACTAACCCTAAGCCTGATCTAGAGACAAACTCACAAGCAAGATAATAAAATTATCATTGGGGTTCTCACAACAATAAGTAAAGAGAATCAACAAAAAAATATCCAAACTGAATCAAGTCCAAAGGTCGACCCCTGAACTTGAATAGCACAGCCAAGATATCCTGCTCTTCCGTTCTGTACGATCTCTGACGACGATCTCCATCATCGCCAATGTGCACGCTTTCACCGGGTCTTTGCACACCATGGTACCGCTTGCCCGAACCATGGATGAAGCATCATCTTCTTCTTCCTGTGACCGAAAAACTAACACGCTCCGAGCAAGTGCTCGTTCGTGTACAATTTCGCTAGAAAGAAAAGAAGACAATCCTAGAAACATAGCCAGGGAACCGAGGATGGTCAACCCCCACCCTTGCCCATCTAGAGCCTTAAAATCCACAAGCACAATAATAATCAATGCAAAATTAAATCTGGGGTCCGACCCTCGGTTGCATGCAATCAAAGATTACTATTCAGCACGGCACCTACAAAAAGACGATACATAGCACAATCCATATGCATGATCTACGTCGAACCCCGACGAAAATATATGCCATCATATATTCACATGATGTTTTCACGAATTCATGCATGAAACATACACCAAAGCGTGCTTTGATACCAATTGTTGGAATTGGATCCGCTAATCAGAGTCGCAGCGGAAGCAAAAGAAAGATCTGAAGATTATACGGTGTATGTTTCATTACAATTAATTCTACAAAACAATCTACATGCAAATCTATGATCTTAGCATATGTGCGGACACCCTAGAGGCTTACTACGATCTACGGAAGACATGCATGCATCTAGTTAGGTGTTTAGAATCATCATACCTTTTGGATCTATGATCCGGAGATGACGGAACGATGAAGAACCGCACTTGAATCGCAAGGGAAACTGTCAGATAGCACCTTGTCCTTTGCGAATTGAAGAATCCTCGAAATCCCGTCTCTGAGTGCAGGGATTACGAGCCGACGGAGGAATCCATTGTGAAGACGATGGCGAGTTGCGAGATTTTCTCCACCTCTTTCTCCTTTCTTCCTTTTCCTTCCTTCCTCTTTCTTTTCCCTTCTTCTTACACTTTTTTCCTTGGCCGAAACCACAAAGGAGGAGGACTAGGGGGGTTCGGATTTTCTGGAGGAGAGGAGACCTTAGGGATGGCCCCTTCCTCTCCCTATTCCTTTATAGGGCCGGTCTCCCATGGCTTCAAGGAAGGTAGGCCCGGCACTAGTAGGATAAGGACAGAGGGGGGGCGGTTTTTAGGGATTTCCAGTGTCTATCGTGAAGCCTGGACAAAAATGCCCTTCATGAAAATTGGAAAACTGAAAGAGAGACTGAGTGAGGTGCGCTACTCGGAATCGAGTTCCGTTAGCGCCTGTGAGCTCCTGGAATTATTCCACTCAATCTAAGATCCATATTCAATGTATTCTGATCCATATTTCAGTATTTACCAAAATACGCCTACGGCCCGTAATACATGTGAATTAGGTTCTTAGGATCCGGGCTTGCGGTCCATCGCGCTACTTCGCATCCAGCGTATCCAACTAGGTCGGGGAACAATTCCTATACGCAACGACAGGGTAGAACCTTTAGGGTTCGGGATCTCTAGCTCCAACCGGATCCCTGATTAACTGTTTCGGTGACACACCGAAAGTTCTGTTAATCAGCCCTAATCCGATTAACCCGTGTAGCCACCCAGAGTGCGACGCGAGTTGAACTCTAGTGATCCTAAACTTATGTTACTCCCTCGTAACCTTGTTATCTGCTATACTCCGATAATCCTTAGTCCCTCCTATTACTGGTGCCATGATACGACTCGGGCGGTGGGGAGCACCGTCAGATCCCGATCGATCATCTGACTATGGTTTGATGACTTGTCATCTAAAATACCACACACCTTCTGGTGCTATACCTAGCATCCGGAATATCATCAGTCATACTGACAACCACCAGGCCTGGGTTAATTATGTGGACAGATTGACTCATTAAAACGCACCTATCCAACACTAGACGTCGGATAACCTGTAGGGATTATATGTCACTCAAGCGCCAGCCGGGTAACCCAACGTACCATGGTATTGGACTATGGAAGGTTCGTACACGTTGGTACATCAAAGCACCACACAACTGGTTGGCCCAGTGTACATGGTCCCACAGGGTTAAGGACGGATTATCTATAGTTGTAAGACGGTTTCTGCACCAGTATCTGAATCACTGAACTGTGCACCGTCTTGGTTCCTGTTCAACACGATCATCATGCTTGGTCAGGTGAATGGGAATCCTACGTTCCCATGGTGGAGACTTCACCACATCCTCTACCTGCCAACAGCTTATTCTCGGTGAAGCGACTGGCATCACCTAAGCTGTGAACTAGTTCTAAGTCTACACAGAACTGGTCCACTAGGTCTCCCAAGCATGGATCCTCCATGCACCTCAGTGGCCTACTGTATTCCCTAGGGTCCTTTTATTATATGAGTATTATCATACACCAGAGTAGTATTCAAATTAAAGCAATAACCAAAGTCATCTTTATTAATATTAATACAGAAATTACACGCTAAGGACACACGAGCTACAACACGTCCGTCATTTCTCGGTCGCTTGGGTATAGGGGGGTACTGCCTCTGCATTGTGCGCTTTGGCGGTATACTTTGGGGCTTCCCTCTCGATAGGTTGTCGTTTTGTTTCTCGTCCCTTTAGGGCAACCTGATCATCTTCGACTTCGATCTACCTCTGAATTCGATCAAACATCGAACCCAAGAAAGGGAGGATTGCGGATAAAATCATTATAGATATGCCAAATCGAACCGGGGGGCATTTTGGAAGGCTAACATGATAGCCTCATCATCCAGATACCGTCGTGAGAGAGCGGCGTGCTCATTGCGAAATCTTCATGTGAAACTATAAAGACTTTCATCTGCTCCCATCCTCAGCCGGTAGTAGGAATCGAGCTTCTTCTCAGGCTTCAAGTTGAGTTGATAGTGTTGCACGAAGTGGTTTGCCAATACTCCGAACTGGGTGATGGACCCAGCCCAAAGGTTATGGTACCAATCAAGAGATGGCACGTCTTGGCTTCCAGTGAAGGTTCGACAAAGCACATTGTTCTCTTCTTCGTGTGACGTTAGAGCTTGCTTGAATGCTAGAATATGAAGGGTAGGATCCCCTTTGAGGCAATTGAATTTGGGGAGAGTAGGAGTTCTCCATCCCCTCGGAAAGGACGATTGAAACAAACTTCGGTGGAGAGGTCCAGCAAAAGAGTATCCTTCTCTAAGACCATGCCCCCGACCTAGATGCAGATCGAGAGGTCTTGTCCAGGTCTTTGAGTGGTTGCGAGATAGAGTTAGTGACGAAGATCCATTCCAACTTTATGTTGGAGTGGGAAAGATGAAGAAGTTCTGCCTTTTGAGGGCGCTCCTTTCATCTGGTGTCTCCCTCACAAGTTGGGCTTCGACTGTGTCTGCCTGACACAGTTGTAACCTGAAGATGATTGAGAGGACTCATCATCGATACGATCCCAGACACTCTGCTTCTATAGAGCCACAGAGGGAGTTGGGTTGTGATGAATCCTCTTATGGGAGGTGGTGCCCATTGACCTTCGTGGTTCAGAGTTAATCGATTGCCAGGGCGGATCAACTCTCTTGTCGAATGAAGAGATGGGGAGAGCAATTCTGGCTTCGGACGCTACCTTCTTGAGGGCATCCCTTTCAGCTGTGAGGGTGGTATTTTGCTTAGCCAATTGTAACAGCTGAAAGTCGATCACTGAGATATGGTAGGTAGATGGTGGGTTTTCAGCAGGAGCAAGGGCAGTTTGCCCTATCGGCTGTCGGAGAGGTGGAGCGATTGGTCAATCGACCGATCTTCCGCTCCCTGATCGAACCCCTATTTTGGGGATAGCGAGGTACTGCCCGAAGTTAAGCCATTGACTCATTGAACGAGTCTCTCGATGAGCTTGACGTGTGTTACTTTCCTCTGGATGATCCTAATGCTTCGTCCTCGCCTTTTAGAGAGCGAAGGATGCAACAAGATTGCTGGTGTCTTAACGATTGTTTGCTCAACCGAAGGGGCTGGGAAGTTTGACTATCTAGACCAGTTGTCTGCTCAACCGATCTGATATTTGAAGTAGAGCAAACTTGGCTTTTCGAATGAATCCCACAGACAGCGCCAAACTATGGGGGGAAAATCTTCGTGCCGATCCGAAGACTCCGCGCCACCAGTCAATCGAAGTCAAGTCGAAGATCTTTGATCGATCTACTAAATGGAAGGTAGGTCCGAAGGTTGATGTCTTGGTGACTTTGAGTTGGGATTTTTGATATGCAAACAGTAAGAAGATTGACACAAGGTGTGAGCTCAAATTTCAGCCGAAGCCTACGTCTCCGTGCTACAGGGAGCAACCCGAATTCACTAACTCTCCACTAGAAGTGACCTCGACAGACCGAGTGTTACTGATCTCTTTGAAAAGGAGATTGAAAGTAAAGGAATATCAAAGTCAGAGCTCTGGGTTCTGGTTTCTGGAAATCAGTTCTCAGAGTTTGGTTCTGGATTTTTTTACATTTGAAGGTCCTGCTATTTATAGAAAAACTCTGGGAGGAAATCAAGGGCAAATGGCGGTTTTTCCCTTTGTATCCGGGGATTTCCCAGGCAGGGCTGGCGGGTCCCGCGGCGGTCTCTGTGGACCCCCCAAGCAGGGCTGGTAGGTCCCGCGGCGGTCTGTATGGACCCCCCAGGCAGGGCTGGTAGGTCCCACGATAGTCTCTGTAGACCCCCCAGGCAGGACTGGTGGGTCCCGCGGTAGTCTTTGTGGACCCCCCAGGCAGAGCTGGTGGGTCTCGCGGCGGTCTTCGTGGGCCCCCCAGGCAGGGCTGGTGGGTCCCGCAGTCTCTGGGGCTTTTTGCCAAAATTTGTACCCACAGGCACTATTACTTATCTCTACGTTCTCCCACTCCGTTTAAATAATTGACTAATTATTTAATTATTTAAAAATAAAATAACAATTAATAAAATAACTAATAAAATAAATTAATAAATTAATTATATAATTAAATTATTATTTCATTATTTAATAATTTAAATAATTAAATAGTTACCTAATTTAATTATTTAATAATAAAATAATAATAAATAAACTAAATAATAAATGTAATTAAATAATTAGATAATTAAATAATTAAATAAATTAATTATTTTACTAAAAATTTAATTATTAAATTAATTAAATTATTTAATAATTAAATAAAATTTTAATTTAATTTAAAAAATTATAGTATCATTAATATGATAATCATAATAACGTTGAGATGATAGTATTGAGAAGTGGAGTTTTTGAATTTAGATTCCTTCTTACTTCACTCCTATACTCGTGGCCAATGGACTAGAGTATGACTTCTTCTTACTTAGGGCCTAAGCAATCTATGCGAAACCCTAATTCATAAGAGAGATCCGATGGTGGACAGCTATCCGATAATTAGAAAAAGAAGAAGAGAGAAGAGAGAAGAAGTTCATCTCCAGTATATTCGCTACGGGTATAGGTGTGAAGTAAGAAGGATGGTTGTCCACCGTCGGATCTCTCACATGGATCAAGGTTTCCCATAGATTACTTAGGCCCTAAGTAAGCTTACCCTATAAATAATATATTATCCCTTTAGGGTGGAGCACGTTTGACGACTCTTTCTTTCTCCTATCTCACAACACGTTATCAGTACGAATATATCGAGCCCAACCGATCAGTCACAAGAAAATAGAGAGAGAAACGAAGACAGAAGAGAGAGAAGAAGAGAGAAGAGAACGGATAAATAAATAAAGAGAAAAGAGAAAAGAAGTCCTGCTTTAGTTCATTGGCCATGTGTATTGATGTAAACTAAGAAGAAATCTAAATTCTGAAACTCCATAGAAGAGAAAGAAGAAGAGAGAAGATAAAAAAGAGATAAAATAAAGAGAGAAAAGAGTATAAGTCCTGCTCCAGTCCTTTGGCCATGGTTATATGTGTGAAGTAAAAAGGAATCTCAATTCCAAATCTCCACAGAAGAGAGAGAAGAAGAGAGATTAAATATGGAGCAGGACTAAAAATAATATTAGTTAAATAATCTCTCCCATTCAGCACAAACATGTCGAGCCCAACCGACTAGACACAAAAAAACAGAGAGAGAAACAAAGATAGAAGAGAGAGAAGAAGAAAGAAGAGAACAGAGAGACAAGCGAAGAGAGAAGAGAGAAGTAGTTCTGCTCCAGTACATTCGCCACGGGTATAGGTGTGAAGTAAGAAGGAATCTAAATTCCAAAACTCCAGTTCTTAATAATATAATTAAATCTTTTTATTCTCTTCTCTCTTCTTCTCTCTCTTTTGTCTTCTCTTCTCTCTTCGTTTTCTTACGACTGGTCAGCTGGGCTTGATATGTTCGTACTGATAACATGTTGTGAGATGGGAGAAAGAGAGAAAAGAACAGTGAGATAAACAAGGAGAGAAGCGAGAAGAAGTCTTGCTTTTGCCCTAAGTAATGTCCCATGGATTAGGGTTTACCGTAGATTGCTTAGGCCCTAAGTAATCTTACCCAATAAATAATATACCTGTGGCCTCTCCAGTACATTGGCCACGGGTATAAGTGTGAAGTAAGAAGGAATATAAATTCCAAAACTCTACTTCTTAATATTTATACGACTCCTTTAGGGTGAGGTATATTTGATAGCTCTTTCTTTCTCCCATCTCACAACACGTTATCAGCACGAACATATCGAGCCAAGCTGATCAGTCATAAGAAAACAGAGAAAGAAACGAAGACAGAAGTGGAGTTTTGGAATTTATATTCTTTCTTACTTCACACCTATACTCGTGGCCAATGGACTGGAGCAGGACTTCTTATCTTTTTTTTCTTCATTTATCTCTCCATTCTCTTCTCTATTCTTCTGTTTCTTCTGTTTTCTTTTCTCTCTCCGTTTTCTTGTGACTGGTCGGCTGGGCTTGATATGTTCGTGCTGATAACGTATTATAAGATTAAATAAGTATAATAAATAAAGAGATGGTAGAGATCTGATGGATCGTATAAATATTGAGAAGTGGAGTTTTGGAATTTAGCTTCTTTCTTACTTCATACTTATACCTATGGCTAATGGATTAGAGTAGGAGTTCTTATTTCTTCGTTTTTCTCTCTGTTCTCTTCTTATTTTTTTAAAGAATATACGACTCCTTTAGGGTGGGGCACGTTTGACGGCTCTCTCTTTCTCCTATCTTATAACACGTTATCAGTACGAACATGTCGAAGAGAAAAGAGAAAAAAAGTTATGTAATCAATTAAATATTTATTTAATTAGACTCTATGGGGCTCGACATATTCGTGCTGATAATGAATTGTGAGATGGGAGAAAGAGAGAGTCGTCAAACGTGCCCCACCCTAAAAGGGTCGTATATTATTTATAGGATAATCTTACTTAGGGCCTAAGCAATCTATGGGAAACCCTAATCCATAGGAGAGATCCGATGGTAGACAGCCATCTGATCGAACGATCTCATAACAGTTGTAATGTTTTAATTTTTTTTTTTAAAAAAAATATTAATTATTTTTAAAGCAAAAAATTTGTTTATTCAAATAAATTATTTTATAAAAACTTAATTTATAAATCTTTTAAATTATTAAATAATTTAAACGAAGATAAATAAAAGAGAAGAGAGAAGAAGCCCTGCTCCAGTTCATTCGCCATGGGTATAGGTGTAAAGTAAAAAGGAATCTAAATTCAAAAACTTCACTTCTCAATAGTATCATCTCAACGTTATTATGATTATCATAGTAAATTCTATTTTCTTTTTATTTTAATTAAATAATTATTTTAATTAAAAAAATTATAGTAACAACACTCCACTTAATTATCATAGTAATAAAATAAAGTGAGAAGAGAGAAGATAATTAAATATTAAAAGATACACCATCGAATCTCTCCTATAGATTAGGGTTTCCCATAGATTACTTAGGCCCTAAGTAAGCTTACACAATAAATAATATACAACCCCTTTAGGGTGGGGCATGTTTAACGGCTCTCTCTTTCTCCCATCTCACAACACGTTATCAGCACAAACATATCGAGCCCAGTGACAAGTCACAAGAAAACAGAGAGAGAAACAACGACATAAAAGATAGAAGAAGAGAGAAGAAAATAGAGAGATAAACGAAAATAGAAGAGAGAAGAAGTCCTGCTCTAGTCTATTGGCCATGGGTATAGTTGTGAAGTAAGAAGAAATATAAATTCCAAAATTCAACTTCTAAATAATATAATTAAATCTCTATATTCTCTTCTCTCTTCTCCTATGGATTAGGGTTTCACATAGATTGCTTAGGCACTAAGTAAGCGTACCCTATAAGTAATATACGACCCCTTTAGAGTGGGGCATATTTTATGGCTCTCTCTTTCTCCCATCCCATAATACGTTATCAGCACGAACATGTCAAGCCCAGCCGACCAGTCATAAGAAAATGGAGAGAGAAACAAAGATAGAAGAGAGAAGATGAGAGATGAGAACGGAGAGATAAACAAAAAGAGAAGAGAGAAGAAGTTATGCTCTAGTCCATTCACCATGGGTATAGATATGAAGTAAGAAGGAATCTAAATTTTAAAACATCACTTCTCAATAGTATCCTCTCAATGTTATTATGCTTATCATAGTAATGTTACTATAATTTTTTTAATTAACTTAATTGTTTGATTAGAACAAAGAGAGAAGAGAATTTACTATGATAATCGTAATAACGTTGAGATGATACTATTGAGCAAACTCCAATTCTCGGTAATATAATTAAATCTCTCCATTCTTTTCTATTTTCTCTTATGAATTAGGTTTTCTCATGGATTGTTTAGGCCCTAAGTAAGCTTACCTTATAAATAATATACTATCCCTTTAGGGTGGGGCATGTTTGATGGCTCTTTCTTTCTCCAATCTCATAATACGTTATCAGCACGAACATGTCGAGCCTATCCAACCCATCACAAGAAAATAGATAGAAAAACAAAGACAGAAGTGGAGTTTTGAAATTTAGATTCCTTTTTACTTTACACCTATACCCATGGCCAATTGACTGGAGTAGGACTTCTTCTCTCTTCTCTCTTCATTTATCTCTCCATTCTCTTCTCTCTCTTTTGTCTTTGTTAAACTCCACTTCGTTTGACGGCTCTCTCTTCAATCTTCATTTATCTCTCCGTTTTCTTCTCTCTTCTTTTGTCTTTGTTTGTCTCTCTATTTTTCTTATTACTAGTCGACTGGGCTCGACATGTTTGTGCTGATAACGTATTATGAGATGGGAGAAAGTGAGAGCCGTCAAATGTGCCCCACCTTAAACGGGTCGTATATTATTTATAGGGTAAACTTACTTAGGGCCTTAGTAATCTATGAGAAACCCTAATCAATGGGAAAAGAGAAAAGAGAACGGAAAGATTTAATTATATTATTGAGAAGTGGAGTTTCTCTCTCCGTTTTCTTGCGACTGGTCGGCTAGACTCGATATGTTATTGCTGATAACATGTTATGAGATGGGAGAAAGAGAGAAGAGAATGAAGAGAAAAAAGAAGAGAAAAAAGAAGAGAGAAGAGAGAAAGAGTCCTACTCTCTCTAGTTTAAAATAATTTTTTATCTCTTTTCTATCAATACTTATTTATTTTATTTTATACTATAAGAAAAAGAGAGAGAAACAAAGAAAACGGGGAAATAAATGGGGAGAGAAACAAAAGATAACGTATTATAAGATGGGAGAAAGAGAGAGCCGTCAAACGTGCCCTACCCTAAAGGGGTCGTATATTTTTTATAGGGTAAGTGTTGTGAGACGGGAGAAAGTGAGAGCCGTCAAATGTGCCCTACCTTAAAGGGGTCGAATATTATTTATAGGATAAGCTTACTTAGGGCCTAAGTAATCTATGAAAAACCCTAATCCATAGGAAAAAAGAGAAAAGAATGAAGAAATTTAATTTATTATTGAGAAGTGGAGTTTTGGAATTTAGATTCCTTCTTAATTAAACTAGATATGTTATCAACACGAACATATCGAGCCCAGCCGACCAGTCGTAAGAAAACGGAGAGAGAAACATAGACAGAAGTAGAGTTTTGGAATTTAGATTCCATCTTACTTTACACCTATACCTATGGCCAATGGACTGGAGCTTGACTTCTTCTCTCTTCATTTATTTCTTCATTATCTTCTCTATTCTTCTCTCTCTTCTGTCTTCATTTTTCTCTTCGTTTTCTTGCGTCTGGTCGGCTGGGCTCGATATGTTCGTGCTGTCAAACATGCCCTACCCTAAAGGGGTCATATATTATTTATAGGTTATGCTTACTTAGGGCCTAAGCAATCTATGGGAAATCCTAATCCATAGGAGAAGAAAGAAAAGAACGGAGATATTTAATTATATTATTGAGAAGTGGAGTTTTGGAATTCAGATTCCTTCTTACTTCAAACCTATACCCATGGCCAATGTACTGGAGCAGGACTTCTTCTCTCTTTGTTTATCTCTCTGTTCTCTTCTCTGTTCTCTTCTCTATTCTTCTCTCTCTTCTGTCTTCATTTCTTTCTCTATTTTTTTGTGACAGGTCGGCTGGGCTCGACATATTCGTGTAGATAAGTTGTGAGATGGGAGAAAGAGAGCGCCGTTAAACATGCCCCACCATAAAGGGGTCGTATAAATATTGAGAAGTAGAGTTTTGGAATTTAGATTCTTTCTTACTTCAAATCTATACCCGTGGCCAATGGACTGGAGCAGGACTTCTTCTCTCTTCTAGCTTCGTTTATCTCTCCGTTCTCTTCTTTCTTCTTTTCTCTCTTCTGTTTTTTTTTTTGTCTCTATTTTCTTGCGACTGGTCGGCTAGGCTCGACATGTTCGTACTAATAACGTATTATGAGATGGAACAAAGAGAGAGTCGTCAAACATGCCCCACCCTAAAGGGTTCATATATTATTTATAGGATAAGCTTAATTGGGGCCTAAGTAATTTATAGGAAACTCTAATCCAACAGAGAAGAGAGAAGAGAAATGAGAGATTTAATTATATTTTTGGGAAGTTGAGTTTTGGAATTTAGATATCTTCTTACTTCACACCTATACCCGTGGCGAATGGACTGAAGCAGGACTTCTTCTTTCTTCTCTCTTCGTTTATCTCTCCGTTCTATTCTCACTTGTCATAACATATTATCAGCACGAATATATCGAGCCCAGCCGACCAGTCATAAGAAAACAGAGAGAGAAACAAAGACAGAAGTGAGAGAAGAAGAGAGAAGAGAACAGAGAAATAAACGAAGAGAGAAAAGAGAAGAAGTCCTGCTCTAGTCCATTGGCCACGGGTATAGGTGTGAAGTAAGAATGAATCTAAATTCTGAAACTCCATAAAAGAGAGTGAAGAAGAGAGAAGAGAACAGAGAGATAAATAAAGTAAGAAGAGAGACGAAGTCCTACTCCAATCCATTAGCCACAGGTATAGGTGTGAAGTAAAAAGGAATCTAAATTCCAAAACTCCATTTCTATCTTCGTTTCTCTCTCCGTTTTCTTATGACTGGTCAGTTGGGCTCTATATTTTTGTGCTGATAACGTGTTATGAGATGGGAGAAAGAGAGAGCTGTCAAACATGCCCCACCCTAAAGGGGTCGTATATTATTTTTAGGATAAGCTTACTTAGGGCCAAATAAATCTATGGGAAGCCTAAATCCATGGGAGAGATCCGATGGTGGATAGCCATCCTTCTTACTGCACACCTAAACCCGTGGCCAATGGACTTGAGCAGGATTTCTTATCATTTCTCTCTATGTTTATCTCTTCGTTCTCTTCTCTCTTCTTCTCTTTCTGCTGTCTTTGTTTCTCTTTTCGTTTTCTTATGACTGGTCGGTTGGGCACGATATGTTCATGCTGATAACGTATTATGAGATGGGAGAAAAAGAAAGAAGAGAATAGAGAGATAAACGAAGAAAGAAGAGAGAAGAAGTCTTGCTCCATTCTATTGGCCATGGGTATAGGTGTGAAGTAAGATGGATAACTGTCCACCGTTGGATCTGTCCCATGGTTAGGATTTCCTATAGATTACTTAGGCCCTAAGTAAGCTTACCCTATAAATAATATATGACCCTTTTAGGGTGGGGCATGTTTGACGACTCTCTCTTTCTCCCATCTCATAACACGTTATCAGTATGAACATGTCGAGCCCAGCCGACCAATCGCAAGAAAACGAAGAGAGAAAGGAAGTTAGAAGTGGAGTTTAGGAATTTAGATTCCTTCTTACGTCACACCTATACCGATGGCCAATGGACTGGAGTAGGACTTCTTCTCTCTTCTCTCTTTATTTATCTCTCCGTTATCTTCTCTCTTCTTATCTCTCTTATGTGGAGTTTTGGAAATTAGATTCCTTCTTAATTTACCGCTATACGCATGGCCAATGGATTGAAGCAGGACTACTTTTCTCTTTGTTTATCTCTTTGTTATCTTCTCTCTCTTCTATCATCATTTCTCTCTCTGTTTTCTTGTGACTGGTCGGTCGGGCTCGATATGTTCATGTTGATAACATATTGTGAGAAGAGAGAAGAGAATAGAGAGACAAATAAAGAGAGAAGAAAGAAGAAGTCATGTTCCAGTCCATTCACCATGGGTATATGTGTGAAGTAAGAAGGAATCTAAATTCCAAAACTCTACTTCTCAATAATATAATTAAATCTCTTAGTTCTCTTTTCTCTTCGTCTATGGATTAGTGTTTCCCATAGATTGCTTAGGCCCTAAGTAAGCTTTCCTTATAAAAAATATACGACCCCTTTAGGGTAGGGCATGTTTGACGACATTCTCTTTCTCCCATCTCACAACATGTTATCAGTACATATATGTCGAGCCCAGCTGACCAGTCGTAAGAAAACTGTAAGAGAAACGAAGACAGAAGTGGAGTTTTGGTATTTAGATTCCTTCATACTTCACACTTATACCCTTGGCCAATGGATTGGAGCAGGACATCTTCTCTCTTCATTTATCTCTCTGTTCTCTTCTCGCTTCTTATCTCTCTTCTGTCTTCGTTAAACTCCACTTCTTCTCTATATAAACGGATAGAGAAACGAAGATAAAAGAGAAAGAAAAAGAGAGAAGAAAACGGAGAGATAAATGAAGAAAGAAGAGAGAAGAAGTTCTGCTCCAGTCCATTAGGCACGGGTATAGGTATGAAGTTCTCTCTTTTCTCTTTATTTATCTCTCCGTTCTCTTCTCGCTTCTTATCTCTCTTTTGTCTTCGTTAAACTCTTCTTCTTCTCTCAATAAACGGATAGAGAAACATAGACAAAAGTGTGGTAAGAAGAGAAAAAAGAACGGAGAGATAAACGAAGAGAAGAGTGAAGAAGTCCTGCTCTAGGCTATTGGCCACGGGTATAGGTGTAAAGTAAGAAGGAATTTAAATTTAAAAAATCCACTTCTTTTTTCATTTCTCTTTCTCTTTTCTTGTGACTGGTCAGCTGGGCACGACATGTTCGTGCTGATAACATGTTATGAGATGGAAGAAAGGAAGAGCCGTTAAACAAGCCCCACCCTAAAGGGGTCATATATTATTTATAGGGTAAGCATACTTAGGTCCTAAGCATTTTAAAGGAAACCTTAATCCATGGGAGAAGAGAGAAGAGAATGGAGAGATTTAATTATATTATTTAAAAGTAGAGTTTTGGAATTTAGATTCCTTCTTACTTCACACCTATACCCGTGGTGAATGGACTGGAGCAGTACTTCTTCTTTCTTCTTTCTTTGTTTACCTCTCCCTTCTCTTCTCTCTTCTTATTTTTTCTCACAACTTGTTATCAGCACAAACATATCGAGCCCAGCCGACCAGTCACCAAAAACCGGAGAGAGAAATAAATACAGAAGAAAGAAAAGAAGAGATAAGAGAATAGAGAGATAAATAATTTAAATAATATATTTAAATAATTTAGTTAAATTCTAAATGGTGGTCTGCTGGGCTCGACATGTTCATGTTGATAACGTGTTGTGAGTAAAGAGAAGAAGAGAGAAGAGAATGGAGAGATAAATTAAGAAAGAAGAGAGAAGAAGTCCTCCTCCAGTCCATTATCCATGGGTATAGGTGTTATGTAAAAAGGAATCTATATTTCAAAACTCCACTTCTCAATAATATAGTTAAATCTCTCCATTCTCTTCTCTCTTCTCCCATGGATTAGGGTTTCTCATACATTACTAAGGCCCTAAGTAAGTTTACCCTATAAATAATTTACGACCCTTTTAGGGTGGGGCACATTTGATGGCTCTCACTTTCTCCCATCTCATAATACGTTATTAGCACGAACATGTCGAGCCCAGTCGACTAGTAATAAGAAAAATAGAGAGACAAACGAAGACAAAAGAAGAGAGAAGACAACGGTGAGATAAACGAAGATAGAAGAGAGAACTTCACTCCTATACCAATGACCAATGGACTGGAGCAGGACTTCTTCTCTTCTCTCTTTGTTTATCTCTCCGTTCTTTTCTCTCTTCTTCTCTCTCTTATGTCTTCGTTTCTCTCTTTGTTTATTGAGAAAAGAAGTGGAGTTTATCGAAGACAAAAGAAAGAGAAGAAGAGAGAAGAGAATGGAGAGATAAATAAAGAGAGAAAAGAGAAGAAGTCCTGCTTCAGTCAATTGCCCATGGGTATAGGAGTGAAGTAAGAAAGAATCTAAATTTCAAAACTCCACTTCTGTCTTTGTTTTTCTATCTATTTTCTTGTGATGGGTCGGCTGGCTCGACATGCTCGTGCTGATAACGTATTATGAGATAGGAGAAAGAGAGAGCCATCAAACGTGCCCCACCCTAAAGGGATAGTATATTATTTATAAGGTAAGCTTACTTAGGGCCTAAGCAATCCATGGGAAAACCTAATCCATAGGAGAAGATAGAAGAGAACGGAGAGATTTAATTATATTACTGAGAATTGGAGTTTTCTCAAAAGTATCATCTCAACGTTATTACAATTATCATAGTAAATTCCCTTTTCTCTTTATTTTAATCAAATAATTAATTTAAGTAAAAAAATTATAGTAATATTACTATGATAATCATAATAACGTTGAGAAGATACTATTGAGAATTGATGTTTTCAAATTTAGATTCCTTCTTACTTCATATCTATACCCATGGTGAATGGACTGGAGCATGACTTTTTCTCTCTTCTCTTTTCGTTTATCTCTCCGCTCTCATCTCTAATCTTCTCTCTCTTCTATCTTTATTTCTCTCTCTGTTTTCTTATGACTGGTCGGCTGGGCTCGATATGTTCGTGCTGATAACGTATTATGAGATGGGAGAAAGAAAGAGCCATGAAATATGCCTCACCCTAATGGGGTCATATATTATTTATAGGGTACGCTTACTTAGTGCCTAAGTAATCTATGGAAAACCCTAATCCATGGGAGAAGAGAGAAGAGAATGGAGAGATTTAATTATATTATTGAGAAGTTGAATTTTGGAATTTAGATTTCTTCTTACTTCACAACTATACCCATGGCCAATGGACTAGAGCAGGACTTCTTCTCTCTTCTATCTTCGTTTATCTCTCCATTCGCTTCTTTCTTCTTCTCTCTTTTCTGTCTTTATTTCTCTCTCCGTTTACTTGCGACTTGTCGCTGGGCTCGATATGTTCGTGCTGATAACGTGTTGTGAGATGGGAAAAAGAGAGTGCCGTTAAACATACCCCACCCTAAAAGGGTCGTATATTATTTATAGTGTAAGCTTACTTAGGGCCTAAGTAATCTATAGAAAACCCTAATCTATGGGAGAGATTCGACGGTGTATCTTTTAATATTTGAACTTAGGGCCTAAGCAATTCGGGTGTGCCACTTCTTACTATCGAGCCCAGCCGACCAGTCGTATCTCTCTCTTCTATCTTTGTTTATATCTTCGTTCTCTTCTTTCTTCTTCTCTCTCTTCTGTGGAGAAGAAGACCTGCTCCAGTCCATTGACCACGGGTATAGGTGTGAAGTAAGAAGGAATCTAAATTCCAAAACTCCTCTTCTGTCTTTGTTTCTCCTTCTGTTTTCTTGCTACTGGTTGGCTGGGCTCGATATGTTCGTGCTGATAATGTGTTGTGAGATGGGAGAAAGAGAGAGCCGTCAAACGTGCCCCACCCTAAAGGGGTCATATATTATTTATAGGGTAAGCGTTATGAGATGAGAGAAAGAGAGAGCCGTAAATATGCCCCACCCTAAAGGGGTCGTATATTATTTATAGGGTAAGCTTACTTAGGGCCTAAGCAATCTATGGGAAATCCTAATCCATGGGAGAAGATAGAAGTTTGATGGCTCTCTCTTTCTCCTATCTCACAATACGTTAATTAGTAAACTTAATTATTAAATTATTTAAATTATTTAATAATTAAAGAATTAATTAATTTAATTAAAAAAATTATAGTAATATTATAATGATAATCATAATAATATTGAGATGATACTATTGAGAAGTGGAGTTTTGGAATTTAGATTCCTTCTTACTTCACACCTATACCCATGGCGATATTCAATTATATATAATTAAATATTTATAAGGTAAGTTTACTAATTAAGAGAATTGATTTAATAATTATTTAAATAATTGATTAATATGACCCCTTTAGGGTGGGGCATGTTCGATCGGATGGCTGTCCACCGTCGGATCTCTCCCATGGATTAGGGTTTTCTATAGATTGCTTAGGCCCTAGGTAAGTTTACCCTATAAATAATATACGACCCCTTTAGGGTGGGGCACGTTTGACAGCTCTCTCTTTCTTCCATCTCATAACGTATTATCAGCGTGAACATGCCGAGCCTAACCGACCAGTCAAAAGAAAACGGAGAGAGAAACGAAGACAGAAGAGAAGGAAGAAGATATAGGTAAAAAAATAATAATTTTAATAAATTTGTTATGTAGTTAAATAATTAATTTTTTTTATTAAATTATGAAATATTAATTAAAATAAATAAAAAAATGAATTCTTTAATTAAGTAATAAAATAAAATAATAATTCGATAACTATTTACTTGTTATTTAAATAATAAATTAATTTTTTGAATATATAAATAATAAAATATTTTTTTAAATAACTTAATTTTTTTAAATAATCAAATTAATATTTATTTATTTTAAAATTTAAATAATAAATAAATTATTTAAATAATTTAAATATTTAGTTATATAGATAATTAAATATTTCATGAATTATTTAACTATTTAATTTATTAAACTAATTAAATTAATTAAATAATGGGAAGTAAAAAAGAAAGATGAGGCACACTCGAATTTTTTGCTTTAAAAATAATTTATATTTTTCTTTAAAAAATTTAATATATTACAACTGTTATAAGATCGTTTGATCGGATGTTTGTCCACCGTCGGATCTCTCTCATGGATTAGGGTTTCTTTCATATTGCTTAGGCCCAAAGTAAGCTTATTCTATAAATAATATACGACTCCTCTAGGGTGGAGCATATTTGATAGCTCTCTGTTTCTTCCATCTCACAACACGTTATCAGCATGAATATGTCGAGCCGAGCCGACCAGTCACAAGAAAACGGAGAGAGAAAAGAAGATAGAAGAGAGAGAAGAAAAAAGAAGAAAACAAAGAGATAAATAAAGAGAGAAGTAGTCCTACTCCAGTCCATTCACCACGGGTATAAGTATAAAGTAAGAAAGAATCTAAATTTCAAAACTCCACTTCTTAATATTTATATGACCTCTTTAGGATGGGGCACGTTTGACGGCTCTCTTTTTCTCTATCACATAATACGTTATCAACACGAACATGTCAATCCTAGCCGACCAATCATAAAAAAACAGAGAGAGAAAGGAAGACAGAAGAGAGAAAAGAAGAGAGAAGAGAACGGGGAGATAAACGAAGAGAAAAGATAGAAGAAGTCCTGCTCTAACCTATTGGCCACGGGTATAGGTGTGAAGTAAGAAGAAATCTAATTAAGGTGGGGCATGTTTGATGGCTCTATCTTTCTCCCATCTCATAATACATTACCAGTACGAATATATCGAGCCCAACCGACTAGTCATACAAAAACAGAGAGAAACGAAGACAGAAGAGAGAGAAGAAGACAGAAGAAAATAGAGAGATAAACGAATAGAGAAGAGAGGAGAAGTCCTGCTCCAGTCTATTCGCCATGTGTACAGATGTGTAGTAAGAAGAAATCTAAATTCCAAAACTCCACTTCTCAATAAAATAATTAAAGCTCTCCGTTCTCTTCTCTTTTCTTCTATGGATTAGGGTTTACCATAGATTTCTTAGGCCCTAAGTAAGCTTACCCTATAAATAAAATATGACCCCTTTAGGGTAGGGTATGTTTGGCGGCTCTTTCTTTCTCCCATCTCACAAAATATTATCAGCACGAACATGTCTAGCCCTACTGACCAGTCATGAGAAAACAGAGAGAGAAACAAAGACAGAAGAGAGAGAAGAGAATTAAGAATTAATTATTTAAATAGTATCTTCTCACACGGGTATTGGTGTGAAGGAAGAAGGAATCTAAATTCCAAAACTCCACAAAAGAGAGAGAAGAAAAGAGAAGAGAACGGAGAGATAAATGAAGAGAGAAGAGAGAAGAAGTCCTGCTCCAGTCCATTGGCCACGGGTATAGATATGAAGTAAGAAAGAATCTAAATTCCAATATTCCACTTTTTAATATTTATACGACCCATTTAGGGTGGGGCATATTTGACGGCTCTCTCTTTCTCCCATCTCATAATACTTTATCAGTACGAACATGTCAAGCCTAGCCGACCAGTCATAAGAAAATGGAGACAGAAATGAAGACAAAAGAGAGAGAAGAAGAGAGAAGAGAACAGAGAGATAAACAATGAGAGAAGAGAGAAGAAGTCTTGCTCCAGTTTATTAGCTACAGGTATAGTTGTGAAGTAAAAAGGAATCTAAATTCCAAAACTTCACTTCTCAATAATATAATTAAATCTCTTCGTTCTCTTCTTTCTTCACCCATGGATTAGGGTTTCCCATATATTGCTTAGGCCCTAAGTAAGCTTACCCTATAAATAATATACGACCCCTTTAGATGGGTCATATTTGATGACTCTCTCATTCTCCCATCTTACAACATGTTATCAGCACGAATATATCGAACCCAGTCGACCAATCACAAGAAAATAGAGAGAGAAACGAAGACAGAAAAGAGAAGAGAACAGAGATATAAATGAAGATAGAAGATAGAAGAAGTCCTGCTCCAGTCCATTGCCATCCGATCGAACGATCTTATAATAGTTGTATTATTTTAAACTTTTTTTTAAAAAAATATAAATTATTTTTCTAGCAAAAAAATCATTGAGAACTGGAGTTTTGGAATTTTGATTCCATCTTACTTCACACCTATATCCATGGTGAATGGACTGGAGCAAGACTTCTTCTATCTTATCTTTTTGTTTATCTCTCCGTTCTCTTCTCTCTCATTCTCTCTCTTCTATCTTCGTTTCTCTCTCCTTTTTTTATGACTCATCCATTGGGCACGATATTTTCGTGCTGATAACGTGTTGTGAGATGAAAGATTGCATATTTATTTTATTTATATCAATTAATATTTTTTTAATTGTTATAAAGTTTATTATTTTTTTAAATATTTAAATAGTATTATCTCAATGTTAATATTTAAATATTTAATTATAAAATATTTTATATTTATTAAAAAATTTATATAAATTTATGAGCATTAAAAATATTTTATTTCTCTTCTTCTCTCTTCATTTATCTCTCTGTTCTCTTCTCTCTCTTTCATCTTCGTTTCTCGCATCATTTTCTTGGGACTGGTCGACAGGGCTCAATATGTTCGTGCTGATAACGTGTTGTGAGAAGAGAGAAGAGAATGAAGAGATAAATAAAGAGAAAAGAGAGAATAAATCTTACTCCAATACAATCGCCAAGGGTATAGGACTGAAGTAAGAAGGAATCAAAATTTCAAAACTCTACTTCTCAATAATATAATTAAATATCTCCGTTCTTGTCTCTCTTCTCCAATGGATTAGGATTTCCCATAGATTCCTTAGGCCCTAAGTAAGCTTACCCTATAAATAATATACGAACCCTTTAGGGTGGGGCATGTTTAATGGCTCTCTCTTTCTCCCATCTCATAATTCATTATCAGCATGAACATGTCGTGCCCAGCCGACTAGTCGCAAGAAAACAAAGAGAGAAACGAAGATAGAAGAGAGAGAAGAAAAGAGAAGAGAACAGAGAGATAAACAAAGAGAGAAGATAAAAGAAGTCTTGCTCCAGTCCATTCGCAATGGATATAAGTGTAAAGTAAGAAGGAATCTAAATTCTAAAACTTCACTTCTCAATAGTATCATCTCAACGTTATTATAATTATCATAGTAAATTCCAAAACTCTCTTCATTTTAATTATCAGCACGAAAAAAGAAGAAGTCCTACTCTAGTCCATTGGCCATGGGTATAGGTATAAAGTAAGAAGGAATCTAAATTACAAAACCTCTCTTCCTAATATTTTTATGACCCTTTTGGGGTGAAGCACGTTTGACGGCTCTCTTTTTCTTCCACTTCACAATACGTTATCAGTACGAACATGTCAAGCCCAGCCTACTAGTCAACTGAAAGAAATAAAGACAGAAGAGAGAGAAGAAAAGGGAAGAGAAAATAAAGAGAGAAACGAAGACAGAAGAGAGAAGAGAATAAAGAGATAAACAAAGAGATAAATGAAGAGAGAAGAAGTCCTGCTCCAGTCCATTAGCCACGAGTATAGGTGTGGAGTACTTGGAAGAAATCTAAATTCTAAAACTGAACTTCTCAATATTTATACGACCCCTTTAGGGTGGTGCATATTTGACGGCTCTCTCTTTCTCCTATCTTACAACACGTTATCAGTGCAAACATGTCGAGCCCAGCCGATCAGTTATAAGAAAACAGAGAGAGAAAAGAAATTAGAAGAGAGAGAACAAGAGAGAAGAGAACGGAGAGATAAACCAAGAAAGAAGAGAGAAGAAGTCCTACTCCAGTCCATTAATATTGGCCACGGGTCTAGGTTTGAAGTAAGAAGTAATCTAAATTCCAAAACTCTATTTCTCAATAATATAATTAAATCTCTCTATTCTCTTCTCTCTTCTCCCATGGATTAGGGATTCTCATAGACTGCTTAGACCTTAAGTAAGCTTACTCTATAAATAACAAATAATATACGACCCCTTTAGGGTGGGTCATGTTTGACGGCTCTCACTTTTTCCTATCTCACAACACGTTATCTGCATGAATATATCGAGCTCAGCTGACCAGTCGTAAGAAAACAGAGAGAGAAACATAGACATAAATAAAGTTTTGAAATTTAGATTCCTTTTTACTTCACACCTATATCCATGGCAAATGAACTGGAGCAGGACTTCTTCTCTCTTCTCTCTTTATTTATCTCTCCGTTCTCTTCTTTCTTTTTCTCTCTTCTGTTGAGTTTTTAAATTTAGATTCCTTCTTACTTCACACCAATACCCATGGCCAATGGACTGGAGTAGGACTTCTTTTCTCTTCTTTTTTTGTTTATCTTTCCATTCTCTTCTCTCTTCTTTTCTCTCTTCTGTCTTTGTTTCTCTATCTATTTTCTTATAATTGGTCGGCTGGGCTCGACATGTTCGTGCTGATAACGTGTTGTGAGATGGGAGAAAGAGAGAGCCATCACACGTGCCCCATCCTAAAGAGGTCGTATAAATATTAAGAAGTAGAGTTTTGGAATTTAAATTACTTCTTACTTCACACATATACCCATGGCCAATGGATTGGAGCCGGACTTCTTCTCTCTTTTCTCTTCGTTTATCTCTTTATTCTCTTCTTTCTTTTTCTATCTCTTTTGTTTTCGTTTCTCTCTCCATTTTCTTGTGACTAGTTAGTTGGGCTCGATTTGTTCATACGGGTAACGTATTATGGGAAGAAAGAAGAGAACCTAAATAAAATAATATAAATCTCTCTAGTTTTAATAATTAAATAGAAGTATGTCCTTATCTTTTCTTTCTTCTGTGAAGTTTTGGAATTTAGATTCCTTATTAATTCACACCTATACCCGTGGCCAATAGACTAGAGCAGGACTTCTTCTCTCTTCTCTCTTTGTTTATTTATATGTTCTCATCTTGATTATTCCCTCTCTTCTCTGTTCTCTTCTTTCTTCTTCTCTCTCTTCTATGGAGTTTTGTAATTTAGATTCTTTCTTACTTCATACCTATACCCGTAGCCAATGGACTGCAGCAAGACTCCTTCACCCTTTCTCTCTTCATTTATCTTTTCGATCTCTTTTTTTTTTACCTAAATAATTTAATTAAATAATATAATTATTTAATTGAGAGAGAAACTAAGATAGAAGAGAGAAAAGAAAAAAGGAGAGAACAGAGAGATAAATAAGGAGAGAAGAGAGAAGAAGTCCTGCTCTAGTCTATTCGCCATGGGTATAGGTGTGAAGTCAGAAGGAATCTAAATTCTAAAACTATACAGAAGAGAGAGAAGAAGAGAGAAAAGAACGAAGAGATAAATGAAGATAAAAGTAGAGTTTTGGAATTTAGATTCATTCTTACTTCACACATATACCCATGGACAATGAACTGGAGCAGGACTTCTTCTCTCTTCTCTCTTTATTTATCTTTTCGTTCTCTTTACTTTTCTCCTATCTTTTCTGTGGAGTTTTGGAGTTTAGATTCCTTTTTCCTTTACATCTATACCCATGGCCAATGGACTGGAGCAGGACTTCTTCTCTCTTCTCTCTTCGTTTATCTCTTAATTTTCTTCTCTTTTCTCCTCTTTTTTTAGTAGAGTTTTTGAATTTAGATTCCTTCTTACTTTACACCTATACCCATGGCCAATAGACTAGAGCATGACTTATTCTATCTTCTCTCTTCGTTTATCTCTCTATTCTCTTATCTTTTCTTCTCTATTTTCTGTGGAGTTTTGGAATTTAGATTCAATCTTACTTTACACCTATACCCATAGCCAATGGACTGGAGTAAGACTTCTTCTCTCTTCTCACTTTGTCTATCTCTCCGTTCTCTTCTCTCTTCTACCTAAATAATTTAAATAAATAATATAATTATTTAATTGAGAGAGAAACTAAGACAGAAGAGAGAGAAGAAGAGAGAAGAGAATAGAGAGATAAATAAAGAGACAAGAGAGAAGAAGTCCTACTCTAGTCCATTCGCTATGGGTATAGGTATGAACTATAAAGGAATTTAAATTCTAATACTACACAAAAGAGAGAGAAGAATAGATAAGAGAATGGAGAGATAAACGAAGATAGAAGTGGAGTTTTGGAATTTAGATTCCTTCTTACTTCACACCTATACCTGTGGTCAATGGACTGGAGCAAGACTTCTCCTTTTCTCTCTTCGTTTATCTCTTATTTCTCTTCTCACTTCTACTAAAATAATTTAATTAAATAATATAATTATTTAATTGAGAGAGAAACTAAGACAGAAGAGAGAGAAGAAGAGAGAAGAGAACAGAGAGATAAATAAAGAGAGAAGAGAGAAGAAGTCCTGCTCTAATCCATTCGCCATGGGTATAGGTGTGAACTAAGAAGAAATCTAAATTCTAAAATTATACAGAAGAGAGAGAAAAAGAGAGAAAAGAACGGAGAGATAAACGACGATAGAAGTAGAGTTTTGGAATTTAGATTCCTTCTTACTTCACACCTATACCCGTGGATAATGGACTGGAGCAGGACTTCTTCTCTATTCTCTCTTTATTTATCTCTCCATTCTCTTCTTTTTTCTCCTCTCTTTTCTGTGGAGTTTTGAAATTTAGATTCCTTCTTACTTTACACCTATACCCATGGCCAATGGACTAGAGTAGGACTTCTTCTCTCTTCTCACTTTGTTTATCTCTCTGTTCTCTTCTTTCTTCTTCTCTCTCTTCGATCTTCGTTTCTCTCTCTGTTTTCTTATGACTGGTCGGCTGGGCTTGATATTTTCGTACTGATAACATGTCGTGAGGTGGGAGAAAGAAGAGAATATAGAGATTTAATTATATTATTGAGAAGTGGAGTTTTGGAATTTAGATTCCTTCTTACTTCACACCTATACCCATGGCAATGGACTAGAGTAGGACTTCTTCTCTCTTCTCTCTTCGTTTATCTCTTCGTTCTCTTCTGTCTTTTTCTCTCTTATGTCTTTATTTTTTTATTCGTTTTCTTGTGACTGGTCGGCTGGGCTCTATATGTTCGTACTGATAATGTATAATTAGATGGGAAAAAAAAAGACTCGTCAAACGTGCCCCACCCTAAAGGGGTCGTATATTATTTATAGGGTAAGCTTACTTAGGGCCTAAGCAATCTATAGGTAAAGGGTTGTATATTATTTATAGGGTAAGCTTACATAGAGTCTAAACAATCTATGGGAAACCATAATCCATCGAAAAGATCCGACGTGGGATAGCCATCCCATCGAATGATCTTATAACATTGTAATGTTTTAAATTATTTTAATAAAAAATATACATTATTTTTAAGATAAAAAATTCAGGTTACCTCTTTTACTTCTTTACTTCCTAATATTTAATTAATTTAATTAGTTTAATAAATTAAATAATTAAATAATTAAATAACTAAATAAATATTTAATTATCTATATAATTATATAATTAAATTATTTAAATAATTTATTTATTATTTAAATATTAAAATAAAAAATATTTATTTGATTATTTCAAAAAATATAATGTTATTTTTTAAAATATTTTATTATTTAAATATTCAAATAATTAACTAATTATTTAAATAATAAGTAAATAGTTATTGAATTATTTTTTAATTTTATTACTTAATTTAATAAATATTTTTTTTAATTTTATTTAATATTTCATAATTTAATAAATTAATTATTTAATTATCTAATAATATAATAATTTATTTTATTATTATTTATTTAACAATAAAATTATTTATTAATTAAATTATTTATATTTTTTAGTAAATATTCTATTTTATATATTTATTCACTAAATTAGTTTTTATATATTTAAATAATTAACTAATTATTTCATTATTTAAAAATAAAATAATATTTTATAAAATAACTTATAAAATAAATAAATTAATTAATTATATTATTAAATCAATATTTCTTTATTTAATAATTTAAATAATTAAATCATGATATAATTTAATTATTTAGTAATATAATAATAAATAAATAATTTCAATAATTAAATAAGTTAAAAATAAAATTTTTTACTCAGAAATTTATTATTAAATTATTTAAATTATTAAATTATTTAATAAATAAATAAATGATTAATTTAATAAAAAAAATTTTAGTTATATTACTATTATAATCATAATAACGTTGAGATAATACTATTGAGAAGTGGAGTTTTGGAATTTAGATTCCTTCTTACTTCACACCAATACCCCTGGCCAATGGCTTGAGCAAGACTTCTTCTTTATTCTCTCTTTATTTATCACTCCGTTCTCTTTTTTCTTATTTTCTATCTTCTGTGGAGTTATGGAATTTAGATTCCTTCTTACTTCACACCTATATCCTAGCGAATGGACTATAGCTGGACTTCTCTCTTCTCTCTTTGTTTATCTCTCCGTTCTCTTCTCACTCATTCAATCTCTTCTGTTTTCGTTTCTTTTTATCCTGGCGAATAGACTGTAGCAGGTCTGTTGGGCTCGATATGTTTGGACTGATAACGTATTATGAGATGGAAGATTACTTATTTATTTTATTTATTTCAATTAATATTTTTTTAAAGATTATAAAGTATATTATTTCTTTAAATATTTAAATAGTATCATCTTAATGTTATTATTTAAATATTAAATTATAAAACATTACATAATTATTAAATAATTTATATAAATTTATGAGCATGAAAAATATTTTATTTCTCTTCTTCTTTTTTATTTATCTCTTCGTTCTCTTCTTTCTTCTTCTCTCTCTTTTGTCTTTGTTTCTCGTATCGTTTTCTTGTGACTGGTCGGCTAGACTCGATATGTTTATGCTGATAATGTGTTGTGAGAAGAGAGAATATAACAGAAAGATAAATGATGAGAGAAGAGAGAAGTCTCACTCCAGTCCATTCGCCAAGGGTATAGGTGTAAAGTAAGAAGGAATCTAAATTCCAAAACTCTACTTCTCTATAATATAATTAAATCTCTTCATTCTCTTCTCTTTTCTCCCATGGATTAGGGTTTCCTATAGATTGCTTAGGCCCTAAATAAGCTTACCCTATAAATAATATACAACCCCTTTAGGGTGGGGTATATTTGGTGGCTCTCTCTTTCTCCCATCTCATAATACGTTATTAACACGAATATGTCGAGCCCAGCTGAGGAGTCGTAAGAAAAAGGAAAGAGAAATAAAGACAAAAGAGAGAGAATAAAAGAGAAGAGAACAGAGAGATAAATGAAGAGAGAAAAGATAAGAAGTCCTGCTCCAGTCCATTCACCATGGGTATAGGTGTGAAGTAAGAAGAAATCTAAATTCCAAAACTCCACTTCTCAATAGTACCATCTCAATTTTATTATGATTATCATAGTAAATTCCAAAACTCTTTTCATTTTAATTAAACAATTAATTTAATTTAAAAAATTATAGTTACATTATCCGCATAAAAAGAGACGAATTCCTGCTCCAGTCCATTAGCCACGGGTATAGGTATGAAGTAAGAAGGAATCTAAATTACAAAACTTTACTTCTTAATATTTATATGACACCTTTAGGAAAGGGCATATTTAATGGATTTCTCTTTCTTCCACCTCACAATACATTATCAGCACGAACATATCGAGCCTAGCCTACTAGTCATAAGAAAATAGAGAGAGGAATAAAGACAGAAGAGAGAGAAAAAGAAAGAAGAGAAAACGAAGAGAGAAACGATGACAGAAGAGAGAGAAAAAGAGAGAAAAGAACGAAAGGATAAGGGAAGAGAGAAGAAGTCCTGCTCTAAGCCATTGGCCACGGGTATAGGTGTGAAGTAAGAAGGAATCTAAATTCCAAAACTTAACTTCTTAATATTTATATGACCCCTTTAGGGTGGGGCATATTTGATGGCTTTCTCATTCTCCCATCTCACAATACGTTATCAGCAGGAACATTTTGAGCCCAGCTGACTAGTTACAAGAAAATAGAGAGAGAAACAAAGTCAGAAGAGAGAATAAGAGTGAAAAGAACAGAGAGATAAACGAAGACAGAAGAGAGAAGAAGTCCTGCTCCAGTCCATTAATTATGGGTTTATGTGTGAAGTAAGAATTAATCTAAATTCCAAAACTCCACTTCTTAATAATATAATTTACCCTCGCCATTTTCTTCTCACTTCTCCCATGGATTAGGGTTTACCATAGATTGCTTAGGCCTAAAGTATGCTTACCCTATAATAATAAATAATTTATGACCCCTTTAGGGTGGGGCATATTTAATGGCTCTCTCTTTCTTTCATCTCACAACACGTTATCAGCACGAATATGTTGAGCCCAACTAACCAATCATAAGAAAACGGATTAAGAAACAAAGACAAAAGTGAAGTTTTGGAATTTAGATTCCTTCTTACTTCACACCTATACCCATAGCCAATGACTTGGAGCAGGACTTCTTCTCTCTTCTTATTTCATTTATCTCTCCGTTCTCTTTTATCTTCTTTTCTCTTTTCTATGGAGTTTTTGAATTTAGATTCCTTCTTACTTCACAACTATACCCGTGGTCAATAGACTTGGGCAGGACTTTTTCTTTCTTCGTTTATCTCTCTGTCCTCTTCTTTTTTTTTCTCTCTCTTCTATCTTTGTTTCTCTCTTCGTTTTCTTTTGACTGGTCTGTTGGGCATAATATATTAATACTAATAACGTGTTATGAGATAGGAGAAAGAGAGAACCGTCACACGTGTCGTACCCTAAAGGGGTTGTATAAATATTAAGAAGTGGAGTTTTAGAATTTATATTCCTTCTTACTTCACAACTATACCCGTGGCGAATAGACTGGAGTAGAACTTCTTATCTCTTCTCTCTTTGTTTATCTCTTTATTCTTCTCTTTTTTTCTCTCTCTTCTGTCTTTATTTCTCTTTCTGTTTTCTTGTGACTAGTTGGTTGGACTCGACAAATTCAAGCTGATAACGTATTGTTAGAAGAGAGAAGGGAACCAAAATAAAATATTATAAATCTCTCTAGTTTTAATAATTAAATAGAAGTCTGTCCTTATCTTCTCTATTTTTTGTGAAGTTTTGGAATTTAGATTCCCTTTTACTTTACACTTATACTCGTGGCCAATGGACTGGAGTATAACTTTTTCTCTCTTCTCTTTTTGTTTATCTCTACGTTCTCTTCTATATTCTTCTCTCTCTTTTCTGTTCTCTTCTCTCTTATTTTCTCTCGTCTGTGGAGTTTTGGAATTTAAATTCCTTTTTACTTCACACCTATACCCGTGGCCAATGGACTGGAGCATGACTTCTTCTCCCCTTCTCTCTGGGTTTAACTCTCTGTTATCTTCTCTCTTCTACCTAAATAATTTAATTAAATAATATAATTATTTAATTAAGAGAGAAACAAAGACAGAAGAGAGAGAAGAAGAGAGAAGATAACGAAGAGATAAATGTAGAGAGAAGATAGTAGAAGTCCTACTCTAGTCCATTTACCACAGGTATAGGTGTGAAGTAAGAAGGAATCTAAATTCCAAAACTACACAGAAGAGAGAGAAGAAGAGAGAAGAGAATGAAGAGATAAACGAAGACAGAAGTAGAGTTTTGGAATTTAGATTCCTTCTTACTTCATACCTATACCCGTGGATAATGGACTGGAGCAGGACTTATTCTCTCTTTATTTATCTTTTCGTTATCTTCGCTCTTTTTCTCTCTTCTGTGGAGTTTTGGAATTTAGATTCTTCTTACTTCACATCTATACCCATGGCCAATGGATTGGAGAATTGTGAGATGGGATAAAGGGAGATCCATCAAACGTGCCCCTCCCTAAAGGGGTCGTATAAATATTAAGAAGTGAAGTTTTGGAATTTATATTCCTTTTTACTTCATACCTATTTAATAATTAAATAAATAATTAATTTAATTAAAAAAATTATAGTAACATTACTATGATAGTCATAATAACATTGAGATGAGACTATTGAGAAGTGGAGTTTTAGAATTTAGATTTATTCTAACTTCACATATATACCCATGGCTATTTGACTAGAACAGGACTTCTTCTCTCTTCTCTCTTTATTTATCTCTCCATTCTCTTCTTTCTACTTCTCTCTCTTCTGTCTTCGTTTCTCTCTCCGATTTCTGGTGACTGGTTGATTGGACTCATCTTCCTTCATTACCTCCTATTATTTTATTAATTTAATTAGTTTAAGAAATTAAATAATGAAATAAATATTTAATTATATATATAATTAGATAACTAAATTATTTAAATTTTTTATTTATTATTCAAATATTAAAATAAATAAATATTTATTTTGTTAAAAAAAAATATTTATTTAAATAAAAAAATTATTATTTATATATTCAAATAATTAACTAATTATTTAAATAATTAGTAAATAGTTATTGAATTATTTTTTTATTTTTTTAATTAATTAAATAATTAATTTTTTAATTAATTATAATTAATATTTCATAATTTAATAAAATAATTATTTTATTACATAAAAATTTACTTTATTATTATTTATTTAACTAAAAAATTATTTAATAATTAAATTATTTATTTATTTTGGTAAATAATCTATTTAATATATTTCTTCACTAAATAAGTTTTTAAATATGTCAATAATTAACTTATTAATTAATTAATTAAAATAAAATAAAATTTAATAAAATAACTAATAAAAAAATAATTAATTAAATATATAATTTAATCATTATTTATTTTTTTAATAATTTATATAAATAAATAGTTAACTTGTTTAATTATTTAATAATATAATAATAAATAAATAAATAAAATAATAAATTGAATTAAATATTTAAATAAGTAAAGAAATAATTATTTTACTAAAAAATTATTTATTAAATTTTTTAAATTATTAAATTATTTAATATTTTAATAAATAATTAATTTATTTAAAAAAGTTATTGTAATATTATTATGATAATCATAATAACGTTAAGATGATACTATTGAGAAGTAGAGTTTTGAAATTTAGATTCCTTCTTTTTTTACACCTATACCCATGGCAAATGGACTTGAGTAGGACTTCTTCTCTCTTTTTTCTTTATTTATCTCTTCGTTCTTTTCTCTTCTTTTTCTTCTATGGAGTTTTGGAATTTAGATTCCTTCTTATTTCACACATATACCTGTGGCTAATGGATTGGAGTAGGACTTTTTTTCTCTTCTCTCCTTGTTTATCTCTTCGTTTTTCTCTCTATTTTCTTATGACTGGTCGACTGGGCTCAACATGTTTGTGTTGATAATATATTTTAAGATGGGAGAAAGAGAGAGCCAGCAAACATGCCCTACCCTAAAGGGGTCATATATTATTTATAGCGTAAGCTTACTTAGGGCCTAAGCAATCTATAGGAAACCCTAATACATGGGAGAAGAGAGAAGATAACGGAGAGATCTAATTATATTATTGAGATGTAGAGTGTTGGAATTTGGATTTCTTCTTACTTCACACCTATAACCGTGGTGAATGGACTGGAGTAGGACTTCTTCTCTCTTCTCTTTTTATTTATCTCTCCATTCTCTTCTCTCTACTTCTCTCTCTTCTGTCTTTGTTTCTCTCTTTGTTTTTTTGTGACTGGTCCGCTGGGTTCGATATATTTGTACTTAGAATGTGTTATGAGATAGGAGATTGCTTATTTATTTTATTTATTTTAATTAATATTTTCTTAAATATTATAAAATATATCGTTTCTTTAAATATTTAAATAGTATCTCTCAATGTTATTATTTAAATATTTAAATAATTTATATAAATTTATGAGTATAAAAAATATTTTATTTATCTTATTTTCTCTTCATTTATCTCTCCATTCTTTTTTCTCTTATTCTTTCTTTTCCGTCTTTGTTTCTTACATCGTTTTCTTGTGACTGGTCAACTGGGCTCGATATATTTGTGCTGATAACATGTAGTGAGAAGAGAGAAGAATAGAGAAGAGAACGGAGAGATAAACAAGGAGAGAAGAGAGAAGTCCCACTCTAGTCCATTCGCTATGGTTATAGGTGTGAAATAAGAAGAAATCTAAATCCTAAAACTCCACTTCTAATTAATATAATTAAATCTCTTCGTTCTCTTCTCTCCTCTCCAATGGATTAGGGTTTTTGATAGATTATTTAGGTCCTAAGTAATCTTACCCTATAAATACTATCACTATAAGAAAAGACAATTTCTACGACACACTAGAGCATCGCCAAAAGTGGTCATATTCATCGTGAAATATCTTTTACGACGTTTCAAATTGCGTCGCCAAGACGTCGCCAATTCCCCGTCTGAGAATACTTTCGGCGACGCGATCAAATTGCGTTGCCGAAAGCTTAACTAATCGCGCCGCAATAAGCGTCGCCAATTAAAACAAAAAACGTCACTAATATAACCTCCTACGTCACAAAAACAACTAACTTAAGCTTATATATAGAACATTTAGCGACACACAGTATGCATCGCCGGAAATAAAAATATTTGGCGACGTATATAATAGTGTCGCTAATAACTTCTAGCGAATAAATAATAGCGTTGTAGAATACATACTTTGTCGTCGCATAATGTATACTTTTAGCGACGCAATAATTATGCCGTCAAATTTATTCATTGATCCAAATGTATATATTAGACGATGCAATCATCACGTTGCAGAATATAAGAATTCAGTGACGTAATGTATTACATGCGTTGCCAAAAGACAAATTCTCAATATTTTTTGCTTAAATTTAAAATTTTTTTCTTGAAATCTTTATACACATGTATTCATCCATATACATTTCAATAAAAACAAAAGTATACAAGTATTCATTTAAACTCATTTAATGTTAAATCAAAATACTAAATTATTCTTCTAAGTACACATGTTTATCCACTCATTTCTATGAAGGATCAGTAATACAAAACCCGACATCCATAACATTAACTGAAGGACTACAAAAAAAAAATTCATGTCTTTGATGATGATGCCACATCTTTTCTGAAATGTCAAACATTGCCACAAGCTTCTCTGGAACCTCCACTGGAAGTTTACCAAACCGTGCTACAAGCTTCTCTATCCCCTTGCCTTTAGTCAGCCCCAGTCCACGCCTCATGCTCGGATATGAAACTGCAAAAAACATAATGATGTTTTAGTTATTATGCATAACACAATAAAGATAAAAATTCTATTACAAAAAATATTTTACAATTTCTACCAACGCTACTGGACTCGGTCGGTGGACTAGTTATATGTTCCTGTGGGGTCAGTATAAGCTGGGATTGTGCAAGCTGGGGTTGGAACCGTGTCCTCTCCGTTGGAGACACTATAAATGAGAAAGTTGGTGAAAGATTGGTCTGTTTATGTCCGGAAGCTATTCATGCGACCTGACAAAACAAAATGAGTCACGGATTTAACAAAACAATTAAGATACAATGATTTCACTGTAGCAAAGAGATTGCTATGCTTCGCTATATTTTCTATAAAAATTTAAATTTTTTCTAGAGGCTACAGTAATTTCATTGCAACAATTTATCACTCTTGGCAATAAGTACCTCATCCAATGGACGGAGCAACATAATATTGATTTTGGCGGTGTACACCCAATCAATATAGCTGAAGTTCTGAAAAATGTGTGCAGTTTGTGTTTGTACCACCTCTTGTCGTTCCATTATCACACTCAAATAGGGGTGTGCATCGGTCCAAAACCGACATATTTAGGCAAAACCCAAACCGATCCAACTTGGTCGATTTTGAGGATTTTCAAATCGATTCAAACTTAAAAAATAATAATTGTTATCAAATCATTAGGCCTAAATATGATATTTAATTGATTTTGAGCAATTTGTGACTTATATTGGATTATTCTTCCTTTCTCTTTTTCGGAGAAAATTTTATCTACTTCAAAAACAATACCACCAATCCACTTCAGAAACCATATATATACTTGTAAAGAAACCCATAAAATTCCACCCCAAGATAACTAAATTTAAAAATAGTAAAACCCTTGAGGAAGAGAGTTCTAGAACTAAATAATGAAGCAAAGACTCGAAGGAGAGATTGGGACATCAAAGAACAAGCAAAGAAAATAGCTAGAGGAATCACCTCCTCCAAAGCTCCTATGTAATTACTCTTCATCAACTATAACACACTAAACCCTAACTCCTTTGTCTTATCCAAACGTGCATGAAAAGCAGACAACTAACAACCCTTGATCAAAATCTCATCCAACCTTACTACCTACTGTAAAAGATTGTATGCCCTAGGGGGACACCAAATCACACCTTACCTTATTTCTCAAACACAAGACGTGAAAGTTACAGTTTTACCTTAAGTCAAGTAAAACACGAGTTTTTTAGTAAACGTTCGCTACGTGAATCTTTCCCGATTTTTTGAAAAAGTCACAATTTTGTGAAAAAATATGATTTTTTTGCGGGTGAATCCCGATTTATATAGTTTAATCCTGATTAATCATGTTTTATCCCATCATGTACAACTCAAAAAACCTATTAGAACATTTTATATAAATATATTTTAAAACTCGATAGGTTTTTTCCTGACTCTTTCCCTACTTTTTTCCAATTTTTCTGACTTCTCCCCTAGCCGATTTTTTCCCGATTTTTAACTTGGTAAATACGCACCGATTGTTTTTTAACGCATTTTATATTCCTACACCGTCTTTGCTCCATTTACTTTTATGCAATGTCCTCTACTTTCCATGTGATTTTCTATTCTCGATAACCTTAGTAGAAAACTTTTAAGTCCTCTTCATTAAGGCAGTCAGAACCTTGGTGGAAGTGAGTTCCTAAGCTTCTAACAAGCAATTGATCCTTATTTGTATCGGTCAGTCCAGATAAACCAAGTGGATCACACTTGAGATCCCATCGAGAAAACCAATTAATTGCATACGACGTATAATAACAGGATCATGTCATTACGGTTTCAATGTAGTTTGCTGCTGCTCCTTTCTTGACATCTAGATAGATACTATGCTAAATTACGACATATAACATTTAAGTTGATTTTAGATGAGTCAAGTGAACTGAAATTCTTATGCAAACTGAAATAAATTAAATGGAATTGAAGATCAAGAAACAATAAGGCTGAAAACTTGAAAAGGAAATCATGAATGTCAGATGCAGATATAAACCGATAAACAATTCAGATAAAGGATACCTTCAATGCATCTATAATTTTCTCTCTTTCCAAACCCATACAATACTAGTAAGATATTACACATAACAATATGCACTAGTTTCACCAAAATAAGCTCTTCTCCAAGCCCAGATAGAAAAGAAAATCTTACAAAATACAAGATGCAGGTTGAATAGGTGTTTGCTGACTTTCAATTGCGGATCCACAACGATTCAAGAGATAAGGGCTTCTCATTTCTTGAATGTGCAGTTTGAGCATGTGGAGGAGGTGCGTAAACAGTTATTGGAAGAACTGAAAAAAAAAAGCTCGTTTGCACCAAATCAGCAACTATCTCATGGTGATCACTCTGTACCTGAATAAATGCATATGGTTATGGTTAAACAGATGCCATAAATGACAAGACCTACTCATATATTAGATCAGCTTAACAAACCTTACTCCAGATGCAAGAGTCAAGGCACAAGAGAATAGCGAGTGTACGTGCACACATGCACTCACTATACATACATACATACATGCAACAATGATCCACTCTTAAGATAACAACAAACAAAATTGTATGTGATTTTTCCTCTTTCTTATGTGCTCCACTCCTAAGATAACAAATGTCACAGCCATGTGACTACGAATTCTATTTTTCATCACAACAAAATAATTTGGAGGAGAAAATGTAAGAAGAGTCCAAATTTCATACACATTATCCCAATGATCCTACCCCATCCCAATGTGTGTGTGTGTGTTAGAAGTGGGTTTATAAGCATTTTCCTATTTTTCAGACCATGTCTCAATTTTGTGAAAAATAATAATAATTGAAGAAAAAACTATGGCTTCTTTTCTTCTTTTTGAATATATCAGAATCCTATCGAATAGTAGATAAGGGCTACCCAACACTCCCCTCAAACCAGTAACCATTAGGGTTTGATTCGATTTGGTCCAAGTAGAGTTTGGTGTATCTTGAGCTTCATAGTCTTAGAGAAGAAATAATCTTGGTCACTTGTTACCATGTAAGCAATATCAATAATCGATAATATGTAGGATGAGTGCTTGAAAAATGTAATATAGAATCGATAGATGCTCCAAGTATAACCAATCAAAGAATTATTACTCTCGAGTCTCGACCATATATTATAGCTCAAACAAATCGGAAATAGCTAAGTACAGTGTTCTAATAGCCTCAGTTCCAAAAGAGTACACATCTCCAAATGGCTTGACACAATATGGGAGGTGCTCTCTCTCTCTCTCTCATTACAAGTGGTAACAGAGCAACGATCTTGCCATGTTAACCAAGTTCCTACCTAGAAAAAATAAAGGAAATATTCATCAAAATCCGTAAACTCGTGGTTCAAGCACAAGAGAACCTCATCAAAATTAAAAAGGACGTCAACAAACTAGGACTCTTATTTTTTGAGCAACAAGCACAAGAGATTGAAGATGTGGAATCCGAGAAGAAGGTGGGGGCTGTGAAGCAATTCGAAAAGTCGTTTCAATCACCAAATGTTCACAAAACTGAGTGGTGGTGTTGGATGGGAAATGGACCGGCGAGACTACAACACAGTTTCATATGCTCTGAAAATAAAATCATATGGGCCATTGGAATGTGAAGCATCAAGTGAAAGCCTCTTCTATCATACAATGGAGTTTTTGGACTCGAATCGGCGCATTAACATCAGTACACAAAGGATTGATATTTTGATTGTGTCCCCACCCGCACCTAACATATCCAAGAAGATCCTAACCCTGCAGTTATTTTTAAACAAAATTGAAGAAACAGTTTCCCAACCTTGGGGACAATATTGATTGGAGAGAGGGGCAAATGGCAATGTCACGTGCGTGGATCTGATGACAAGAGTATGTTGCTATTTGTTGTTTTCTTCCTATCTGTTATTTATTTGGAAAATTTAATAAGGATAAGGAGTATGCCGTTTGAGTTTATTGAGATAGAGTTTGTTAGTACTTAGTAGTGGGTCTAATCTGTTTGTTGAAAGCCACATCTCAATAAGTCTCTTGTAATCTTGAGTGATGAATAAGAAGAAAATTGATGTTTGTCGTATGATTCTAAGGAGGTTGACCCCCTCGAAGCGGTTCTCTAACACTTCTTTCCTCTTTTCTTTTATTTTTGTGCTCTCTTTCTATTGGGTATGAGACATTTTCCCTCCAGACCTGGGGTGCGAATTATCACAATCATGGAGGTAGGTATACCCTACGATCTTGGTCGTTTTGCTTATATCAGCCATAAATATTTCTTATGTGATGTTGTAGGTATTGTAGTGCATGAAGATAAGGAGAGTTTTGCAGAATCCAACAGAATCTAGTTGAATTTTGACCTACCAGTAAATTTGTGTTTCTATTTCATTCCTTTGTTTGATGTCTCCTTGCCATCACCAACAATCGAATATAAAAAGTAAGAACTAGAAGCGGAATTACTTGACTACACTAGTCCAAGGGGGAGACTTTACCCCAAACCAAATCGCCACCCCCTTTCCCAAATTATGGGATATTCAACAGTTATTTAGAGGGGCAGTCTAAATTGCAGCAAGGGCAAAACCCTAGGCTGAGTACCTTCTGGTTGAGGAAATCGACATTGAGGGCGAGGTCGGTAAGATGGATGGTGCCGTGGGAGAGCTGGATGTCGAGCTGGTCGAGGTCGATGTCGCCGAGGATTAGATCTCCGAGACGCTTCTTCAGCAGGAACTTGCAGACGCGCTTGATCGCCCAACGGGAGAACATCGACTCCGCAGACCTCGCGAAATCCCACGGGAATATCTCGCCGCCGGCGACGGCGGCGGGGGGCTCCTCCTCGTCTTCCTTCTAGAAAATCTCAGCGGGTTGAGGGGAGGGGTTTGCTTCCATCGAACGCCAAGAGCTGGGAGGGTGCGGGGAAACGAAGGAGAGACGGGACGAGAAGGAAAGTGCCTTTGGGAGAGAAGCTTGCAGTAATAAAGGGACTTTGTAGCCGGAGGGAAACCACTACAAAGTATCGACTCGCTCATATCCGGAGGGGGGCGGCGGCCGGGCTTAGGGTCAAGGGGGGCAGCGGCCGTTGGGGGTGGAGATCGGGTAGAGAGAGGAGAGAGATCCGAGAGAAAGAGTGAGAGATCGGGTGAGAGGGAGGAGATCAGAAGAGATTGGGAGAGAGATAAGAGAGATGAGAAAGAGAGGGGGATGAGAGAGAGAGAGAGAGAGAGGGGATGGGAGTTGGGTTGGGTCGGGTATGGGTTCGGGTGAGATGAGAGGGAGAGGAAGAGAGAGAGGGAGAATTGGGTTGGGTTTTGGGGATGGGTTCGGGTTTGGGATTTGGTTTTTGGTTTTTTCTTTATTTATTTAGGTTTTTGTTTAGTTTAGTTTTTTTTTTTCTCAATCCCGGTCGAGCTCGACTCGTGCTCGACTCGCATCGCACCGAGGCGTGCCCGTACGCGAATCTCGCTGGGTCTGATAGACTCGCCATAATATTATATATATATATATATATATATATATATATATATATATATATATATATATATATATATATATATATATATATATATATATATATATATATATATATATATATATATATATATATATATATATATATATATATATATAATAGCATTCATGCCTCGCCTCAGTACACGTGCTGGTGTAACGACACCTCCAACGTTGCCTCGCGACCCGTACCTGGAACCCACTGCTTGGTCCCGCTCGATTACAACCAACAACATCACCGCCAAATATATTAAAATAATATAATATAGAACTGGGTTGTTCTGTTCAAAAATACCCTGGAATGTCGGTCGTTACAAAGACGGTCGTGGGGTTATAAATTCTTGCATTCTCCTAACGATTCTATGACGTACGAAAAACATCGCCATAAAATATTGAGAATATGCGTAAGGAATTTTGCGACGCATAACTATGTCGCCGATTGTAACTAGCAGCATACTTAGTCTCATCGCTAAAACTTTTAATTTTTCGCGACTAAATTTATTTCGTCGCAAAAAGTAAACAATTTAGCGACATCTTATTGTGTCGCCAAATAGCTATTTATCGTCACCAAAAAGTCCCCTTAAAAGCGCGAAAATTTTATTTTACGGAATGATTCTGCGACGCACGTACGACGTCGCTATAAAAAATTAAGAATTTGCGATGTCATAAACAAGAATTTCACAACGCACAATTACATCACCAATTGCTACTAGCAGCGTACACTTAGTCCCGTCGCCAAAATTTTTAATTTTTCGCAACATAATTTATTTCGTCGCTAAACATAAATAATTTTGCAACGCATAACTATGTCGCCGATTGCAACTAGCAGCATACTTAGTCTCGTTGCCAAAACTTTTAATTTTTTGTGATATAATTTATTTCGTCGCTAAACGTAAATAATTTAGCGACGTCTAACTGCGTCGCCAAATAGCCATTTACCGTCGCCAAAAAACTTTATCCTCCTAGGCACAAACTCAATTATGCTAGCAAACTTTTAGCGACACAATTTTGCGACGAATAAGATATGACGTCGATAAAGGCAACTTTCAGCGACTGAAAAGGATATGTGTCGTAGATAAGCGTCGCTAAAGGTGCAATTTCTTGTAGTGTATACGACCCCTTTAAGGTGGGGCACGTTTGATGACTCTCTCTTTCTTTCATCGCACAACACATTATCAGCATGAGTATATCGAGCCCAATCGACCAGTCACAAGAAAACGGAGAGAGAACCGAAGACAAAAGAGAGAGAAGAAGAGAGAAGAGAAGAGAGAGATAAACAAAGAGAGAAGAGAGAAGAATTTCTGCTTTCGTCCATTGGCCACGGGTATAGGTGTCAAACATGCCCCACCCTAAAGGGGTCATATTTTATTTATAGGGTAAGCTTACTTAGGGCCTAAGCAATCTATGAAAAACCCTAATTTATGGGAGAAGAGAGAAGAGAACGGAGAGTTTTAATTATATTATTGAGAAGTGGAGTTTTGGAATTTAGATTCCTTCTTATTTCATACCTATACCCATGGCGAATGGACTGGAGCAGGACTTCTTCTCTCTGCTCTATTCGTTTATCTCACTGTTTTCTTCTTTTTTCTTCTCTCTCTTCTATCTTTGTTTCTTTCTCTGTTTTCTTATGTTTGATCAGCTGGGCTCGACATATTCATGCTGATAACATATTGTAAGATGGGAGAAAGGGAGAGTCATCAAACATGCCCCATGCTAATTAGATTTCTTCTTACTTCACACCTATACCCGTGGCCAATGGGTTAGAGCAGGACTTCTTCTATCTTCTCTCTTCATTTATTTCCCCGTCTCTTCTCTCTTCTTCTCTCTCTTCTATCTTCCTCTCTCTCTGTTTTCTTGTGACTGGTCGGTTGGGCTCGGTATGTTCGTGCTAATAACGTGTTTTGTGATGAAGAAAAAGTGAGTCGTCAAACGTACCCCACCCTAAAGGGGTCATATAAATATTGAGAAGTGGAGTTTTGGAATTTAGATTCTTTCTTACTTTATACTTATACCAGTAGTGAATGGATTATAGTAGGACTTCTTCTCTCTTCTCTCTTTATTTATCTCTCCGTTCTCTTCTTTTTTCTTCTCTCTTCTGTCTTCGTTTCTCTCTATTTTCTTATGACTAGTCGGTTGGGCTCGACATGTTCATGCTGATAACGTGTTGTGAGATAAGAGAAAGAAAAAGCCATCAAACGTGCTCTACCCAAAATGGGTCATATATTATTTATAGGATAAACTTACTTAGAGCCTAAGCAATCTATAGGAAATCCTAATCCATGGGAGAGATCCGACGGTGGACAGCCATCCGATCGAATGATCTCAAAACAGTTGTAATATTTTTAATTTTTTAAAGAATAATATAAATTCTTTTTAAAGCAAAAAATTCGAGTGTGCCTCATCTTCCTTCTTTACTTCCTATTATTTAATTAATGTAATTTTTTTAATAAATTAAATAATTAAATAATTAAATAAATATTTAATTTTCTATATAACTAAATATTTAAATTATTTAAATAATTTATTTATTTTTTAAATAATAAAATAAATAATATTAATTTTATTATTTAAAAAAAATAAGTTATTTAAAAAAACATTTTGTTATTTATATATTCAAATAATTACCTTATTATTTAAATAATAAGTAAATAGTTATTTAATTATTATTTTATTTTATTACTTAATTAAATAATTTTTTTTTTATTTCAATTAATATTTTATAATTTAATAAAAAAATTTTAATTTTTTAATTACATAGTAATTTATTTAAATTATTATTTTTTGAACTATATCTTCTTCTCTCATTTCTGTCTTCGTTTCTCTCTTCGTTTTTTTATGACTGGTCGGTTAGGCTCGACATGTTAGTACTGATAATATGTTTTGAGATGGAAGAAAGAGAGAGCCATCAAACGTGCCCCACCTTAAATGGATCATATATTATTTATGGGGTAAGCTTACTTAGGGCCTAAGCAATCAATGGTAAACCCTAATCCATGGGAGAGATCCGATGGTGGATAGCCATCCGATCTAACGTGCACCACCCTAAAGGGGTCGTATTAATCATTTATTTAAATAATTATTAAATCAATTCTCTTAATTAGTAAGCTTACCTTATAAATATTTAATTATATATAATTGATTATCATCACGGGTATAGGTATGAAGTAAAAAGGAATTTAAATTCTAAAACTCCACTTCTTAATAGTATCATCTCAACGTTATTATGATTATCATAGTAATGTACTATAATTTTTTTAATTAAATTAATTAATTATTTATTTATTAAATAATTTAAATAATTTAATAATTAAGTTTACTAATTAACGTGTTGTTAGATGGGAGAAATAGAGAGCCATCAAACTTGCTCCACCCTAAAGGGGTCGTATAATATAATTAAATCTCTTCGTTTTCTTCTCTCTTCTCCCATGGATTAGGGTTTCCCATAGATTGCTTAGGCCATAAGTAAGCTTACTCTATAAATAATAAACGACCACTTTAAAGTGGGGCACATTTGACGGCTCGCTCTTTCTCTCATCGCACAATACTTACCCTATAAATAATATATGACCCCTTAAGAGTAGGGCATGTTTAATGGCTCTCTCTTTCTCCCATCTCACAACATGTTATCAACACGATAATATTTAGCCCAGCTGACAAGTCACATGAAAATTGAGAGAGAAATAAAGATAGAAGAGGAGTTTTGGAATTTAGATTCCTTCTTACTTTACACTTATACCCGTGGTCAATGGACTAGAGCAAGACTTCTCTCTTCTCTTTTTATTTTTCTCTCTGTTCTTTTCTTTCTTCTTCTCTCTCATCTCTCCGAAGAGAAAAGAGAAAAGAAGTATTTCTCCAATCTATTCGCTATGGGTACAGGTATAAAGTAAGAAGTAATCTAAATTCCAAAACTCCACAGAAGAGAGAGAAGAAGAGAGAATAGAACGAAGAGATAAACGAAGACAGAAGAGAGATATACGACTAGTCGGTTGGGCTCGATAGTAAGAAGTGGCACACCCGAATTGCTTAGGCCCTAAGTTCAAATATTAAGAGATACCCTAATCGATGAGAGAAGCAAGAAGAGAACAGAGAGATTTAATTATATTATTGAGAAGTAGAGTTTTGTAATTTAGATTCCTTCTTACGTAATACCTATACCCATGGATAATAGACTTTAGCAAGACTTCTTCTCTCTTCTTTCTTCGATTATTTCTCCATTCTCTCTTTCTTCTTTTTTTTCTCATAACATGCACTACAAGAAATTGCACCTTTAGCGACGCTTATCTACGACACATATCCTTTTCAGTCGCTGAAAGTTGCCTTTATCGACGTCATATCTTATTCGTCGCAAAATTGTGTCGCTAAAAGTTTGCTAGCATAATTGAGTTTGTGCCTAGGAGGATAAAGTTTTTTGGCGATGGTAAATGGCTATTTGGCGACGCAGTTAGACGTCGCTAAATTATTTACGTTTAGCGACGAAATAAATTATATCACAAAAAATTAAAAGTTTTGGCAACGAGACTAAGTATGCTGCTAGTTGCAATCGGCGACATAGTTATGCGTTGCAAAATTATTTATGTTTAGCGACGAAATAAATTATGTTGCGAAAAATTAAAAATTTTGGCGACGGGACTAAGTGTACGCTGCTAGTAGCAATTGGTGATGTAATTGTGCGTTGTGAAATTTTTGTTTATGACATCGCAAATTCTTAATTTTTTATAGCGACGTCGTACGTGCGTCGCAGAATCATTCCGTAAAATAAAATTTTCGCGCTTTTAAGGGGACTTTTTGGTGACGATAAATAGCTATTTGGCGACACAATAAGATGTCGCTAAATTGTTTACTTTTTGCGACGAAATAAATTTAGTCGCGAAAAATTAAAAGTTTTAGCGATGAGACTAAGTATGCTGCTAGTTACAATCGGCGACATAGTTATGCGTCGCAAAATTCCTTACGCATATTCTCAATATTTTATGGTGATGTTTTTCGTACGTCATAGAATCGTTAGGAGAATGCAAGAATTTATAACCCCACGATCGTCTTTGTAACGACCGACATTCCAGGGTATTTTTGCACAGAACAACCCAGTTCTATATAATATTATTTTAATATATTTGGCGGTGATGTTGTTGGTTGTAATCGAGCGGGACCAAGCAGTGGGTTCCAGGTACGGGTCGCGAGGCTACGTTGGAGGTGTCGTTACACCAGCACGTGTACTGAGGCGAGGCATGAATGCTATTATATATATATATATATATATATATAGATATATATATATATATATATATATATATATATATATATATATATATATATATATATATATATATATATATATATATATATATATATATATATATATATATATATATATATATATATATATATATATATATATATATATAATATTATGGCGAGTCTATCAGACCCAGCGAGATTCGCGTACGGGCACGCCTCGGTGCGACGCGAGTCGAGCACGAGTCGAGCTCGACCGGGATTGAGAAAAAAAAAAACTAAACTAAACAAAAACCTAAATAAATAAAGAAAAAACCAAAAACCAAATCCCAAACCCGAACCCATCCCCAAAACCCAACCCAATTCTCCCTCTCTCTCTCCCTCTCCCTCTCATCTCACCCGAACCCATACCCGACCCAACCCAACTCCCATCCCCTCTCTCTCTCTCTCTCTCTCATCCCCCTCTCTTTCTCATCTCTCTTATCTCTCTCCCAATCTCTTCTGATCTCCTCCCTCTCACCCGATCTCTCACTCTTTCTCTCGGATCTCTCTCCTCTCTCTACCCGATCTCCACCCCCAACGGCCGCTGCCCCCCTTGACCCTAAGCCCGGCCGCCGCCCCCCTCCGGATATGAGCGAGTAGATACTTTGTAGTGGTTTCCCTCCGGCTACAAAGTCCCTTTATTACTGCAAGCTTCTCCCCCAAAGGCACTTTCCTTCTCGTCCCGTCTCTCCTTCGTTTCCCCGCACCCTCCCAGCTCTTGGCGTCCGATGGAAGCAAACCCCTCCCCTCAACCCGCTGAGATTTTCTAGAAGGAAGACGAGGAGGAGCCCCCCGCCGCCGTCGCCGGCGGCGAGATATTCCCGTGGGATTTCGCGAGGTCTGCGGAGGCGATGTTCTCCCGTTGGGCGATCAAGCGCGTCTGCAAGTTCCTGCTGAAGAAGCGTCTCGGAGATCTAATCCTCGGCGACATCGACCTCGACCAGCTCGACGTCCAGCTCTCCCACGGCACCATCCATCTTACCGACCTCGCCCTCAATGTCGATTTCCTCAACCAGAAGGTACTCAGCCTAGGGTTTTGCCCTTGCTGCAATTTAGACTGCCCCTCTAAATTACTGTTGAATATCCCATAATTTGGGAAAGGGGGTGGCGATTTGGTTTGGGGTAAAGTCTCCCCCTTGGACTAGTGTAGTCAAGTAATTCCACTTCTAGTTCTTACTTTTTATATTCGATTGTTGGTGATGGCAAGGAGACATCAAACAAAGGAATGAAATAGAAACACAAATTTACTGGTAGGTCAAAATTCAACTAGATTCTGTTGGGTTCTGCAAAACTCTCCTTATCTTCATGCACTACAATACCTACAACATCACATAAGAAATATTTATGGCTGATATAAGCAAAACGACCAAGATCGTAGGGTATACCTACCTCCATGATTGTGATAATTCGCACCCCAGGTCTGGAGGGAAAATGTCTCATACCCAATAGAAAGAGAGCACAAAAATAAAAGAAAAGAGGAAAGAAGTGTTAGAGAACCGCTTCGAGGGGGTCAACCTCCTTAGAATCATACGACAAACATCAATTTTCTTCTTATTCATCACTCAAGATTACAAGAGACTTATTGAGATGTGGCTTTCAACAAACAGATTAGACCCACTACTAAGTACTAACAAACTCTATCTCAATAAACTCAAACGGCATACTCCTTATCCTTATTAAATTTTCCAAATAAATAACAGATAGGAAGAAAACAACAAATAGCAACATACTCTTGTCATCAGATCCACGCACGTGACATTGCCATTTGCCCCTCTCTCCAATCAATATTGTCCCCAAGGTTGGGAAACTGTTTCTTCAATTTTGTTTAAAAATAACTGCAGGGTT